>JAOUQW010000023.1:2028801-2039036 GCA_028565825.1 Olivaichthys viedmensis
GAGCAGAAAAGCATCTCAGAATGCACAATGCGTCGAACCTTGAGGCGGATGGGCTACAAAGGGAGGCCCTACCCAGTGTTAGTATAGTATTACTAATAAAGTGCTCCGTGAGTGTATATGCACATACAGTACATGAACTAGGTAAATGTTTGTATTAGTGTTTCACAATAATGAAATAAAACAGTTCTTGGTAGTGGATTCAGACTTTTCAAACCTATACTGTAACTAGTACATTAACCACATGGGTGTAAGTTAATCATAGTCACAATTTATTAGCTATTACATTAGCACAATTAAAGAACCCCTGAACATTAATTTGAATGCCCAAGAAACTACTAAAAATGGCCTAGGAACATCTCTACACCTTTACCCTCATTAAAAAATGCCAGGAACTAGAAATATGCAAGATATGCTAATTGTAAACGTCCCCATTCTTGTTATCCCAAAAAAACTAGCTGGCTAGTTAACTGGTAGTTAGCTAGAATTTGTCACAGCTAAACACCAGTGGGAATTTAGTATCTGAGTCCTTGATTTGCATCATCATATTCTCAGTGATTTATTTAACAGCAGCCAAACCTGTCAAAATATATCATAAGAACCACGAATTTGTTCATCACTAACATTAGTTAGCAAGCAATATTTTCAGTGTGATATCATTCACACTTTAATAATTTGCATATGGGACATGATAGGTTCAAGCCACTGAGCCTATTTTGTGAGATCACACCATGAGATCATATGTAACTCTCCCTGAATGAGTTTTTTAATACCAAAATACTGAGAAAGTCTCCGTTTGAAATAGAATGAATTTAGTGCTTTATCAACAAGTCTGACCTAAATACCAATCTATTATTCATTTAAAAAACACAATTACTTTAATCATAGAAAAGAATAGTATAGACAAAATTTTTGAAGAATTCACACCAGCCAGCTTGTATGGTTAAGTATACACTCTCAGAAAAAAAGGTACTAAACTGTACCTTTCATCGTCGCTGGTGTGGTACCCTCAATGATACATCTTTCGTACCTCTAGTATGTATCTTTTACCTGCAAATGTGCATGTAGTGTACCTTTAAAGTTTTACTCTAAAGACTCATTAAAGGTACAACAGTGGTCCTTAAGGTCCAATTATGTACCTAAATTTTTTTTTTTAAGGAACCCTGTATTTGTGAAAGATACATACTGAAGGTACAAAAGATGTACCCTTGAGGGTACCACCCCAGCAACAATGAAAGGTACAGTTTAGTACCTTTTTTTCTGAGAGTGTATACTTAACCATACAAGCTGGCTTTTTTTTCTGAGAGTGTAGGGTGAACGGTGGAGTTAGCAATCGAAACTTTTCTTACAACTTCTCTTTACAACGCGTATGAAATCTAACACTTGTTAGAATTCTTGTGGATTTTGAGTGATATCGGGTTGGGACATGTCGAAGGCGTAGCGGTATAGCAGGACTAATGAGAACATTTTCAGCCCTATTAGCTAAAGACACGCTCGTCAGGCGTGATGGAAGATCGGGTTTTGTCCTAATGAGACCCTGAAACTTTGCCCTGCCTCGAAAACAAAGGCACAGTCTCAGTGCCAAGACACACATGGCACACACTGAAAGAGCTATTTTGTGTCTTGTGTGATTTAGGCAGCCCATGTAATTAATAACCAGATATACGTTCCAGCCAAGGAATGAATGGGAATTAGACGACGATGATCTGTCTTGCTCTCACACATAATGGATACCAGACGGCTTCTGATCTTTCTTAGACACACTCACACACACACACACACGCGCAAACCATAGTATTACAAGTTGGAATATTAAAACAACGCCCATGTCACTTAGAGATGTTTAGGAAGATTTAAATCGTGTCGGTACTCATCAGCCATGCCATGAAGCTAGGGAATAATTCACCAACGCATACCGGGTAATCTTCAGGAAGTGACGATAGCTGCATTGAGTGACAAGCTTATCTACAAGATTCAAAAACCATTGCATAGCTTTACAGCCACCTTGACTTTCTCAATTCCTACACACCCACACATGCACTTTCAAACAGAGAGATGAAAAGATGAGAAGAAGAGAAGCCAAAAGATGGAACAGGCACTAGCACCTTAGGCCGTAGCGCACTTGACTCGCAGAGTCAAATATCACAATGTGTACTCTATTTCACTATCACTTACACAAGTATAACTCTAGACCTGGTGGCCTGTAAGTAGGGTCCAATAGTCTGAGTGCACCACCAAGAGTTGTTTTAATTTCTACAGTCCAATGTAGGTCGTTAAAGGAATAGTTTGCCGAAAAAAACAAACTTTTCCTCCACTTACCCCAATTTAGTGGATCAGCCAGGGCGTTTTTGGTGTCCGACATTTGGCTCATTAGTTCTGCACTGGAACTACAAGAGTAAGGTAGCTGAAAAGTAGGTAATAGAAGTCTGTCTCACCCAAAATATTGTATTCAGGGATGTCACACAGACTTGACTGATGTGGTTAAGGACACAGTGTGTCTTATTGTAATCTAGAAAAAAATGAATAAAACTTCACAGAGCAGCTAAATGCCGTAATGTTATGGGGGCGGCCATCTTGAACCACCAAAATCTCTTTTTTCCTCAGCACCATTTGGTATCATTCTGCCCCTTTAGTCCCACCCCCAAAGTTTGAAGGCGGAATTTCACTACAAAGCTCGAAGTTATGCGGCTGATAAAATAGTTCTAGTTAAAAACGTACATTTGTAAATACAGACTTTCCCTGTTATTTTCCCTCAAACGCTGATTTACGGATGAAACTACGTAGCTTAATGATGTCATTTGAAGTAGATGTAGACTTCCATAGACTTACTTGTTAGCTACATTAGAAATGTAGCTCCAATGCAAAGAAGCGACTACATTTAGGGTAAAGGGAACATTGTGTGAATTTAATTTGTTGTCAAACTAACGACAATGCTTATGCTGCATTCATGACCAAGCGGGACCTACAAAGTTTTCAACCTCCGAGGAGGAAAAATCAGTTTGAACGTCCCTCCAACTCATAATTCCCTCTGTAAAAGTCTGAGTTTCTCTCGAGCTCTGACTTTTTTTTGTTGGAATTTCGTGACGTCATTTCAACAAGGCGATGCCCATTGTGCAAAGTTAGAGCAAGATATAGTAGTGTTTTAGGCCAATATTAACGCTATTAACTGTGAATTACTGTAGCCTACATCTATTTTTTAAATATGTTTAAAATAAATGAAGCAGTAACCAAACAACTCATCTTGGGTGTCCAAAAGCCATTTGAGAGCTTTTTATATCCTCACAGAAGCCAAACAAGCGCTAGCTTGTCCATTTTTTCCGAACTTAAGCATCTAAGGTGGCGTGAACGCTCTGAGGCATAAAAGTAAGAAGTCCCGAGAAAATACCAATTTCCCAGTTGTCATCAACATAGCATCATTAACATGATGTGTTAGGAGGATCTTAGGAGAAAAAATATTTCTTAGTAGAGAATTCAGGCTTGGGACCCTACTGAAAATCAAATCTCGCTGTTTTATACTATACCCCCGTTATGATAAAGTTAACTCAGGAAGTTATCATCCAAACAAAGTGTGTTGTGTTATTGAGCTGAAACTGAACACCTCAGAGATGTAGATTGCCTGCAGAGTTCAGATTAGCATGTGAATCCCGCTCCACTTCCTCTAAACTGCATGGCTGTTGTCCTACTTCCATTAAATCCAGTTCATCAATCAGGGCAGCTATCAGAGCGAGAATGACAGAATAGCGGATTGGCATGCGCCAAGTCTCGTCCTGCTGCCAGATGTTAGTGCAGCGGGGGAGACACAGTGGACACATCCGCCATGATGGATGAAGCACAGAATCTTCAGGTGTTCCACATCATTTTATTTGTATTTTTTTCAGATCCCCAGGGTTGAATTAACTTTTAGGGCCCTTTTTTTCGTGATCATAATGCAAACACAAAAATTAAGGCACAAGATCACTGAGTTGGCACATGGGGATCTGGCAGACACTGTATATTCTGGGTTTTTTTGTTTTTTTGTTTTTTTGTGACCATCAGTGCAGGCGGTAACCTGGCAAAGAAAGGTGGTCAAATTAATACATTATGGAGAGGTGTTGTTAGGCGTGCTGCTGCGATAGCCAATCAAATCAGCTGTCATTTTAAAAACTGAGAGTGCAGTGACATTTACGTAATCACATACGATAAAATTTTTACTTGTGGATTTCACGTCAATATTTTATGTTCCTTAAATCCAGCACCTAGTATTTGGAGACGTGGCAGTAAAATCCGAGTTTCGGTCGTTCAGAGTTAGACGATATGTTCAGTGTTAGGTTTTTTACAGCAATTTTCAGTGTTTGGGGTTGAAAGAGAGTACTGTTTTGTCCAGCTTTCATTTTTTATATACCCTCATTCTGCTCGACACGTCCTCACAGCATGATGAACGTTTGTGCGTGTGTGTGCAGGGATGGGCAAAAAATACATTAAAATGTATTTTGATATATAATTTTAAAAAATACCTTAAATAAAGTGTAAAATCTCTGAATTTGGTGCCAAAGTCTTACTATTGACATTTGAGATAAAGAAAATGACCAAAATACAACATCATTTCATGAATTCATAGATCTACATGTCTTCACCATGTAATGCAAAAGAAAGATTAAAGAAGAAAAAAATTCAAGCTTGGAATATCATCATTTTTGCATGTCCCTATTGATCATCATTAGAAATTACATGGCTAATGTAAAGTAAAAATGTTTAATCAATAACAAACTTTTGCTTTTATTGTAATTAACCCCTTAAACTCCCAGGACCTGTCATTTGGTCCAGTCCTGGCAACATGCTGGATAGAAAGTGGTCTGTTCATGAACTGGTCATAAACAGAAGGTACGCAGGGTTTGCTAAGTCTTTGGTGTTAGCAGAAAATTTCTAGCCGTAGAGCAGCTCTAGTGCGAGTTCCCATCAGTTTACATAACGTCACCATGCAAAGTAATTTCTGTATTTTGAAATACTGAAATACAGAACACAAAAGCATACCATTATTTTTTCTACACAACCGTCAAATTTGGTCAAATTACATGAGCAATACATATTTCAAACACAAAAATCAGAAATACTGCCCAACCCTGTGTGTGTGTGTGTGTGTGTGTGTTCCTGTGTGTATATTATGTAGTAGATCCAGTATTTATAGTGTGTTTGTCCATCATTCTGTGTGTATGTGGCTATATGTACAGTATGTATTCTGCATTCCCAGGGTGTGTGTGTGTGTGTGTGTGTCCCATGGTGTATATAGCACTTCCAGTATGTATTATGTATTTGTCTCTCAATCTGTGTACGTGTATTCCCCTGTGAATTCTGAATTTGCAGTGTGTTTTCTTGAATATTTGTTTTTGTGTGTGTCACTGTGTGTACGTAGTATATCCACTATTTATTGTGTGTGTGTCCCATGGTGTGTATAGCACTTCCAGTATTTATTATATATTTGTCTCTCAGTCTGTGTATGTGTATTACCGTGTGTATTCTGAATTTGCAGTGAGGTTTTTTTGTGTGTGTGTGTCCCTGTGTCCACTATTAATGTGTGTTTGTCCCTTATTCTGTGCATGCCTACGTGTACTTATTCTGCATTCTTAGTGTGAAAGCTTGTGCACTTGCTTCCGTGTGTGTGTGTCCCGCGCTCTCCTCTTTCTGTGGAACAGAGGGTTGTTTCTGTGCAGGAGGTACTGCAGTGTGATGGAGTGGAGTCTGATGATAGGATCCGTTTACGCTGGCGCTCCCGCCGTTATCTGATCGGCTCTGCGCGACTTCACAAAAGCCCATCTAACCATTTACACAAGACGTCCAATCAGCAGTGCGCGCCGTCAATCCCACCTCCTCCGCACACTCCTTTCCGTGTCCTTACAAGTCAAGTTAGTTATTATCGTCGTTCCATCCTTACACACGTATACAGTGGGGTAAAATATCTGGTTTCAAAATGCATAGCAGCTAGTAATGTAGAGCTGTGATAATACAAAAGGTTTTGTTTGGTATTTAAAATATTTTGGGAAAAAGTTATTTAAAAAGTAAATTTTTTATGATATTTGAAATTTGATGATAAAGGAGAAATGACTATACATAGATAATTCCAGTATATTATTTAAGTCTCCACTTCAAGATTTGATCACTGCTTTCCAAAAAAAGAGGCATTCTGGGTATTAATTTTTAGATTAACATCCCTCTTGATGCTATAAAACTTTTATAGTCATTCAGGACACATAATGTTTTACAGCTTTCTACAAATGATTTGAAACCTAAAGAGCATGAACACTCGAATCATATTACAATCATTTTATAGATGGATCTTTTAAAAAAATATTACTGAAAACATTAATTCCAAACTTTTGAGCAGTGATTCCAAACTTTTGAATGCTAGTGTATAGCTACAAGACTTTGAAAGAAAAAAAAAAGGTGCTTTTAAAAGGTGATAACCAGAGAAAGCTGTATTTCTACATTTTTTGATGAATTAGTGAAGCTTAATAAATAGTTATGCTTTTAAAGTAATACTGTAGTGTTTTTTTTTTACCTAATCTCTATCCACTATTTCGGTAGAGTATATGTAAGTACTTTACTCGAAACTCACTTATAATGGAAGTCTAAGGGCAAGTTTTAGGACAAAGTTTTTGTTTTTTTGTAGAGCACTATCATACGTTCTTCAGTCAAACGTGTTTGTAAATTAAGGTCTAAAGCCACATAATTCATCCTTTCAGAGATAGCAAACTTTTTCAGAGGGAAGAATTTGTGGTTATGTGTTGCCAATGTAGTTGTGTGAGTCTGATCGCTCATGGACATCACAAAACCTCAGAGTAAGAAGTAACCATAATTTACTGTATTGTGTGGGAAAGTTGGATAAAACTCCATGAGAACAGCTTTGGACATTCTCTCATGTCTGTCTCATCCTATAACTTTTTATTGTTAAAAGTGTAACAGTTGTACATGTAGATTTGCGCTATATAGATGTGTATTTTAAACGTTTTGTGACGTAATTCAACAACTGCCCTTCGACTTCTATTACAAGTGAGTTTGGAGTAAACAGGTTTTCAGTTCTTTTTTGAGCACAGGGAAATGTTTAAGATTCCTGTCAGTGGTAATCACACATACAGTACACCACAGATACGGTAGATAGAGATTAGGCAAAAAAAATAAAAATGCTGGAGTACTCCTTTAACAAGCTCATTTAAAAAAATAACGTAGTACTTGCACTGCTGCTACAGCGTTATATATGTTTTAATGCTGTCCTCTTCGGAAATAAAGTGATATTGGGTTGTACAGATATTGTACTATGCCATATCAGAGTGTAGCAGCTGAAAAATAATGTATGTTAGTGAACATAGACAGTACCATTGATATCCCAGGAGTCATCAGTGATCCAAGCGAACACTTTATACCCTGTACAATTCCAACTATATCACATAACTGAGAGAAAGCAGACGACTTTCTTTCCCTCTCTTGTCTGTTTCACTTTTCTGCACATCTCACTATGTATGTCTATGTATGTGTCCTTGGTTCCAATGTAATAATTAACCCTTATGTATGGTTTGGGTCAAAATGACCCATTTCAAATTTTGTCTAAAAGCTGAACAATACTATAAATTATTTTTCCTCCATTTAAAAGTCATATTTTTGTATTATATATATTGACCTGAGAGGAACAAGGTGAAATAAAAGTGTTTAAAAAAAAGTGAAACAAAAATGTATTTTAGTCGCTCTCATTCCCTTAATCTCTTATTTACATTCCCACCTGTGCACTGTGAAAGGTTTGTGTGTCTATTTCCATAAATATTGTTTCTATTGCTAATAATTGAAATAAAGATAAGATATATGTAATGTTTTAAAATAAATTTTGCAACCATATTGCTGTAAAATCTAAAGAGATGGCCTGGGTCTATGAGACATCCATAGTGTTGAGTTCACTACAATCGCCAGGGTGCTGAACTGTAAATGATTCACATCGTTATAAGCCGTTATAAATCTCTTTTTAAGCCACATTGTTAAACTATTTTACTGATGCTCCGAGCAGAAGTAGAATATCTGCTTGTAAATTCCCGCACTTGACACGGCTTGTCTGATTTGCATGATTTGGAAGATCAACGGCTCTGTTCAACACCGTGGTTGTGCTGCAATAGGCTTGAAGTGCTCTGAATAGGGAACATGCCTAAACTGGATGGCACACAAAAACAAAAAATTCCTGCCATGTTAGAGGAGAGGTATTAAAAGCTGCATGCCTGAGAAGGCACGTTTTGGAGTTTTGTCTGTTAGTATGAAGGCCCATTGGCTGAGATACTTGCGATTCAACTTTTCTGCAAAATTAAAGAATGAATTACTGAGATTTTCAGATTCTGATGCAAGGGCAGGCATATTCTGGCTCTCAAGCTCCTCATTGGAAACTTAAAAAAAATTTTTTTTCAAATTGGACAATTATCAGTAATGTTTCCTACATCAATGCCTCATAACATTCATTTTGCAAAGAATCGCATTGATATTGACATTATTGAGTGGGCGCCTGTGTTCAGTCGATTCTTACACAGTTTATTTATGCTGAGTAAAACAGCCTCCTGGATGATAGTCATTAACCTTAAAGTGTTTTCATTTTTTTTGCTGACTCGCCTTTTTTTTTTTTTTTTTCTTAAATGAGGCCTAATTAACAACTCAAACACTTTAGGGAGAAATGATTTTTTTCTCCTTTCCATCAGAAAAAAAATTACATGCATATCTAATAAAAATAAACGCAGGTAGACTTTATGAAATAAATCTGTGTGTACTTGTGAGTACCAGAACTCTTACGCAATATGCAATTATCACATATGCCTCAAGCATGCAGGGTTTTTTTTCTTTAACAATTCAGAAATGACTTTCTGATCCAGGAAACCTTGCAGATTATCTGTCACAGACGGCTAAGGGCAGAGCGTTTGGGTCCATGTATACAGGTTCACAGCAGACACCATTCGGCCGCAAGCTATTAAGAAAAGGACCTTCCAAAACCCCCAGCTGTTCCTGTTTGTAATCATATGTTTGATTACAAACCAATTTACAGTCATACAACAAGTCATAAATTGCCTCCGGTATCAAATAGGGGTGTGACGATAAACTGGTATCTGATGTGTAAATTTAAAATAGTTATATCGTTAATGTTAAGATAATTACACTACAAAAAAAAAAATTATTTATAGGTGCGGCTCGCCAACTATTTGAGGAACAAACATAACAGGCCTAATCAGAGAAAATGGCATTTCTACATACCAATTCTGAAGGCAAAAAAGCGATTCACCCCAAAAATATTCTAGCTAATATTTGAATACTTGCGCTGCCACTACAGTCATTTCATTTTAATCACTTTTTTTGAAAATGTGAAGTTAAGAGCAGAGATTTTCTTTTCTTTACTTAATTTTTTTTTATATGTAACGTAGCTTTGGTGGGGAACTGCACACTGAATCTCACTGTACCTGTACAATGACAATAAAGATTATCTTATTATCTTATCTTTGTCTTATATCGTGATATAATGAAAAGCATCATATTGGGTTGTTCAGTTATCATAGTGTGAATTTTTCATCCCGAAGTATCAAAAACACACAAGTCCATTAAACACACACACACACACACACACACACACACACACACCTCAATGTGAAAAGCACTGCTTTTTCACTCCAACCAAAAGCTGGATGGATAAACTATTACCCACGATGGGACTGTAATGTGTAACAGTAGCAAGATGTGGGGGAAAATGAGAAAAGAAAAACAGGAAAAAAAGGATCGAAGGACGAAATGTGTCCAAATGAACAAATCAGTCACAAGCCTCCATCTGATTACGTGAAGCAGACCATCAACACGGTGCGGTGTGTCTCTCTCGCTCCTCTGGCTGCAGAGCCACATTAGTCATGGCTGCAGCGGCGGCCTGCTGCAATGCGTGCACGCTAATACCAGGATGGCCTCGGTGGAAAAAAAAAGAAAGGGAAAAGAGCTGGAGGAAGGCTCTCGTATTTTATCAGCTAACATTGTTTTATTAAACTATTTATCAAACAAGATCCTTAACATATGTCAAATATGTTAGATCACTATAGCTCACTAATACAGTGGGGTCCAAAAGTCTGAGAGCACATTGAAAATTTAGCACCATGTTTCACTGTTGTTTTGATCCACTGTGATATCAAGCTCTCTTCTGTTCATCTCCTTACATAAACCCTTCTGTTACTGCCATAAATCTCAAACTTGGATTCATCAGTAAATAG
>JAOUQW010000023.1:2069997-2082898 GCA_028565825.1 Olivaichthys viedmensis
TGGCAGAGCTGAGGTTTGAACCCACGACCTTCTGATCAGTAGTCCAGTGCCCTAACCACTGAGCCACCACTGCCCTTTAAACCGAGACAATTTTCATTTTAGCTGCATATATTTTGATACGATACTGAAATATGTCTGAATATCCTGTTCACACAACATTTCTTGCGAACAATTTATTATTATTGTCGCCTCTTAATGACTAACACCTGATATTGACCTAGTATTAGTACAGTCCTGTTATATCTCATCTGTCCTGCTTTCAGTCAATAAAACCAAACTTGAAGAACGATGGAATCTTGTTTGATAAATTGAATTTGACAGAATTGTTCATAACTGCTAATACAGTTCTTAGTAGTGCGCTCTGACTTTTGGACACTATTGAAACTTCAATTCCGTGTGGAAAGTTTCCCTTCCAACAGAGTAAAGATCAACAGCATGCAAAAGGCGGCAAGACGATACTGAGATTGTGTATTCCAGGACGTGTCCATCATCAAATGTCACCCTGCACTTTCATCTCCGGTTCTGATAGAGTGCAGCAACGGGGGCTTCGTATCTCTCGGCAGCCGCGGGAAGCAAACACTCGTATAAACAAATCTATTTTCGCCCTGCGTGTCTCCCAGCTACACACAATATTAAAGCAGGCATGCACGGCAGTGAAATGAGGTCTAATAGCCATCTCTGAGTGTCACTCAAATGTCTCGGATTTGACAGGAAATGCATTATCCGTGGAGCCTCGGAGACGGCCGGCGCCCTTCCGAGCTTGACGAGCGCTTCCGGCTGACGAGCAGTTGATGAGCTTGAACAATGACTTATTACGGTTCCAGATGCCATATCTGTTATATCAAGTGGACAAGATTTCAATTTAGTCATGAAACGATGAAACTTCGTACCTGTTTCAGAGGCGAAGTGCAGACTCAGACTCAGCGGCTTCGTTACTATGGCGTTCGAGAGCCCTCGGAATGAGGAATAATTGCTAATCTCGCACGTCTCCGAGCCGAGTTCTCTCTAATCCTCTGATGATGAGCTATCTTCAGAAAATGAAAGTGCTCCTTTTCTTTATGGGCACTTTGCAGCCCTCCAGGGTGGCAGTTTTAGATTTTAGATCAGGTTTAAGAAGATGTAAAGCACAATTGTTTCTCGATTCAATTATCTGATATCATTGTGCGGCTTGTTCTTTTCCAATTAAAGTCGTATTTCAGGGTCAGCGTTTGTCAGACGTGGCTAGAGCGTTGTGTTTCTGTCTTAAACACTTTGGTGTCCCCAGGATTTATGGAGATCGGCCCGATGCATTCCAAGAGCTACACCGTATGTAGCACAAAATTATTTATCAGAAGAGACTAAGCTTCGAATGTTCATAAGCTGCGAGCTCAGGAGATCATTTGGAAATGGCTGCAAAACCATGCTTCAGACTTTAAATGTGAAAGCTAGTTCAGCGATGTAAATATTGCAGGTTTGCGTATATTGCTGCAAGGCTGAAATATTTAGTTAATAATTTAGCTGTGTTTTATGTTTTTTCAGAGGGAACTCTCCAATGATTAGGAGGGTGAGTAATACTGGGACTTGGGGTCCGGTTTGCTCTGAATCTTATATCTACTTTTTTTCTTCTTCTTTCCATCTTCATACAACCCTACAGGGACCTGCTTGCCTACTTTATCATCATCCACCCATATGAAGAGAGCAAACACTCACTTCTGCACAGAAATACCTGGCCTGTATGCTCTGCTCCACAGCTAGCGACTGTCATGAAGTCTGAGATATATTAATGGAGTCCCACTTATTATTGTTTGATCGGTATCATAGCCAGTGAAAGTGTTTATTTAGGTAATGCCGTGCTGGCGGTTTATAGTCTGACTGAGAAAGGGGTCAGTAAGAGCCTGCCTGCTGAACACATGTACATGGCTGTATATATTATATACAACACTTGAGTCAGTTCGTATCAGTAGCTAGTTGTGTAGTGTGGACATCATACATTACACAGCATTAACACTCAACTGCCTTGATATAAAGATAGGATACTGGCTTTTAATAACTGTCCACAAATAGCCACTAATGAAAACAGTTCAACATGACCTTTAGGAAATTCCAATCAGCCGGTTGACCATAGCCAGCGACCAACCATGAAGAAAACCTACATAGGAATGTAAAAACTTAACAATCAATGCTAACAGTGGCACTGACTTTGAATATCTCCATCTTGTCCTAAATATGGTCGCCCGCAGCTCTTCAATAGATTTAATTTCTACTTTAATGGATGCACGCTAATGGGGTTTGCTAGTTCGTTGACCTATTTTGTGAATCTCACGGCTTGCGCTCTTAACATAGATGTGTCGACTACATAAAATGTGTGATTGCATAAAATCAAAGACACCTAATGATGTATGTTGGCCTTCCAGAAGGTCTGAAATGACGTGTTTACCCACAAAATGGCTCCACCAATTGGAAATCAAAACTGGTTGATTCCAGTGTCACTTCCAGATTATGCTGGTGGTTAATCAGACGCGTTGTGTCCAGATTTTGAAGTCGTAACCAATGTGTGAGCTTGCTTGGCTGTATCTATCTAGACACCATGGTAAAACCCAAAAAATCCTTATTGGAATATTTTCCTTTTAGCGTAACATTAACCTTTTCATTTCCAGCCAATACTTAACAATACTTCTAATTAATTACAACAAGCCTGATGATTTCTATAAAATAAAAATGAGCAAAAAATTACAGGCATGTCATTTTCCATTCCCAGAAATTTCATAAGTTTCATAAGGTCTAAAAGGCCCAAAAAAAGGCCCGTTGTGGGAAATCGGGCCAATGATTCTGGACGGTCATAGTGCTGGCAGATCTAGATGGGCGAGCCCAGCTTCGTGATCTAACAGGCCTGAAAGCAAATAAGGCAGAAGTGAGAAAAAAAAAAAAGTAACTTGAGGGTGATTGGGAGGGCAAGCAGAAAACAAAGAATGAGAAAGATTGATATAGAGGGAGATGAAGGCAAGAGGTCAAGCTTTAGGAGCCCGGCGCAGGCAGACGCTTCAGAACTGAGCTCTCGTCAGCACTTCTGCATTCGCCTTTAACCCGGTCAAAAGCTGGAGTGAAGAAGGAGATAAAAAGAGCAGGGGAACTGGGCTGCACGTGCTCCAATCCCCTCAAATCTTACATAATCCCTCTTTCTTTCCCTACGGGAGGAAAGTCGGCTCAGACTGAAGTCAGAAGTCCAGGAGGCTGCATTAATGACAGGGACGTGCTGACACTTCAGAGTCGGCCGACGGCCTTGCTCTAACCTGCTGTGGTTTTGCTTAACAGCTAACTGGGTGCCTCTTTCTCTCTTTTGGCCTTTGGTTAAACTCAAAAGGGCCATGATACATGTACAGCAGGGTCGAAAAGAGTCTACTAGCTAGAACAACTATACGATTGTTCTTATAGACTGAGAGCCAATGCAATGATAGAATAGAATAGAATAGAATAGAATAAAATGATGACGCATAACGCATAGAGGCCTGTGCTAATTGAGCCAATATCAGGTGTTAGACATTCATAGATTATAACAATTAATGATATGGCATCAGAATGAAAGCATGAAGCAAATAGTGTGTAAACAGGATCCTCAATTCCATATAAGGGTTCCTTCAACAGATGGAACAATGATTTTCAATTTGTTTTTGATAAATGGTGATTATAAAAAGGTGATCATGAACCCTGACTTTTAGACCGAGAACTGAGGATAGAGCCAATTCCCTACATTAGGGCCTTAGAAGAAGGACTTGGACGTGTTTTCTATCTTTTTGCTCTTTTCTCACTTTTTTCGAGGAGCAGATGCGATGAATTATTAAACAAGCTCGATATTGAATAACTGCACTCAGCTTTCCAGGACGTGCCCGGGTTTAGGAAAGCTATGAGCCACCTCCGCACTTTTTAGACATTACAAGGGAATTATTTTTACGTATTACAAGGCCAACGAAGCTCATTTGGTTTGACATGGACAGAGTGACATATTATTTTTAGTCTCTCACACAAACGATATAATGTGCATTTTGACATACTGAACCCTGTTGTCCATGCAGAGTGCGTGCATATACGTTGATGACATGCTTATCGACATTCCATTACTGGCGACTCGGGAGGCGTCAACGAAACAAAGCGCAAGGGAAAAAAGGTGGACAGCAAAATAATAAGACTACATAGCACCAATCAACCTTGTGCCAATATACATCCGCATCAAAAATACATAACGATGAAAACAAGGCAATCTGTTGCCTAAAAAGCCCACTTGTGTGTCCTGCCTGTCTCTTTCATCAGCGAGCGTGTGAATGGTGGGGAGCCATGGAGACTTGGACTGCAGGGAGCTAATTGCATGTTGTTTGCTTTTATCGCCGCAGATGCTTCAGTGAATGCCATTACTCTCTCTCTGAGTGTGTGTGTCTTTGTGTGTGTGTGTGTCCTGATGCAAGCTCATTTGAGCCCATATTTTATGTCATTACTCCTCTGATTGAACAATCATCTCTAAAGGTTACTAGATCACTTATTGGCCAGGCCTCTGGTCAAATAAAAAATCAATAAGGTTCATATTTACCTTCCACTGGCTCAAAGGCGGCAAATTCACGCCTACGTTTAAAAAAAAAAAGTCTTTCCAACAATGTTGGCAGCTGTTAGTACACGATTTACGCTTATTAAGCCTGAACGTAATGAATTTAGCCCATAGCCGCCGTCATAAATTGAGACCTGTAATGCTCTGTCTCTAAAATTGAGTAATGCTCTCAGGTTCTTTACGGTTCCATCCAAGCACCAGGCCAAAAACAAAGAACAAATAGGCCAGCCATGGTTAGAAAAAGAGGCACTGTTCCCATGCTCGAAATGTGAGACGATTAGCTTCGCAGTAGGTCAATTTATCATTGTGTACACTGACGAGACAGTAAAAGCGAGTGATTTTTTTTCCCTCCCCAGGCTTAATGGGTGAAAGGAGAAGTAGGAAGGACAGTGCTGGGGTTAAAACCCACACTCAAACCAACCAAGGTGAACCAAATTGCCTGCCGTCCTCAAACTGATCACGAACCAGAGCAGCATCGGCATTTCGGGGCCTGGAGGAACGTTGAAACCATATGCCTTCCTCTTCCATTGAAATGGAAGCCCTGTTCTATTCTTTCATGCCGTGGAAAACCAACATGGGCTACTTTTTCTTTGTCAATTATTTCACTCCCTCTCGCTCACTTTCTTTCTGTCTCTGGGTTGAGTGATTTATAGACTCCTTGCTTTTGAAATGTGAAATGAACACTTTTTGCGGTAAATGGCAGAGAAGCAGCATTACAGGTAAGGTGATGTTGAAATCAAAATCAAGAATTTAGTTAGCAGTTGTTTCATGGTAAACAAAAAAACTTGAGTTGTTATGGCTACAGAAAAAATCAAGTTAACCTTGAAACCTTGAGTCGTCACCAAAAGGGAGAAATTATTTTGTTTCTTTCTGAAATTTTATCATAATAAATCCAGAGTTTCTGGGGTGTAAATGATAAATGATAATAACTGCAATTGCTGTTGCAAGCATTCTAAGTTAGCAAGAAGCACTCTTTTCCTACATTCGTCACATGATCAAGTCATGCGCCCACATGAGGAAATGGTTTTTTGGCCAGAATTCCCATCCGCCCAAGCATTTACCTGTTTCTAAGCTCTCAGTCAGCCGTTGCACGGTGAATGCTTTAGAGCCTCCATATCTGATCAAATGCAAATACACTTTCCATTCCTTTCCTCTCATTCATCTCTGTTAACATGAACGAAAAACTTGTCTGTGGAAGAAAAAATACACAAGAGTTGTAAAAACTGCTATTTTTTTTTACCCCATTTACCTGAACGTGGATTGGACCTGCTTCTGAACCATTAGCGAGCTCTAGAGCTTCCTTCCTCCAGATTGGCACGTCCGCTCCGCCCTCCGCTCCACACTTCCGATCGTGTTTCGTCTGTTTATTCTGGGGGGAAAAAGGAGCGATCGTAGATCATGCTGAGCTTGCAAAATGACGCGTAAATGGTTCGGCCCACGGGAAAAGGACCTTTTCTAATTAGTCTGGAGCAAACACAGATATAGCGAACCCTCCACAGGGCCTGCTGTGCCACATGGGCTGTTTGTGGGGAAGCCCACGGACGTCTGGATGTCTTCATCTGTCAAGACCAAGATTTTCGGGTCCCCGTAGTCCAAACGCCCTGGGGAAATGTTAAATGGGAAACGCAAATGGTCATTGTGCAGATATGGCAATCCTGTCCGCCCCCATATTGAATCAAGTGACTCAAACTTTTGATTTATATTTAGGACTAAACCGAGAATAAGAATGACTTTATGGTTATGGATTGGTGTTTTTTTTGCACTCTTATTGTGCAGTAGCATTCTTATTGGTTACAATGAAGAAGTTTCATTCCTGGTCTCTTTGCGTTTTGAAGGGAAGTAATAGGCTTAATGATAACCTCACGCATGCTGAGTGGACACAATATTAGGTGGCCACTGTGGGTTTTTCTGTCTGATAATTTATTGATTAGAGGCATGAGGATGTTTTTTTTTTCATTCAGCAATAATGAGAGCAAATGAGTCGGTGTCTGCAGTTTAGCACGGCCGGCTGTGAGCCTTCTGCGTAGCTCACGGCTCCTGCTTCTTGTTGGTCTGTGCTTCGTAACGGCTCTTCATGTAATTAAATCGAGACAAAGGAAATGCATGTTGCTTGGACATGTAGTCAAGTTAAATGCCCTCTTGTTGCTTGGTAAACTACTCTTTAAGTAAAAAGTCTTTTAACATTTTGAATAGAAAATGCTGTCAGTTTGGAAACGTTTAACCCCTTAAACAGACATTCCTTATTCTTGTAACTATATCCTTTACCTATTAGTTATACTGTAGTTTTCTGAATAATTGTTAATACGCTTTTTAAGTTGAATAACTGAATAATAAGCTGTGACTTTTAAAGAGTTATATATTTCCTTGCTTAAACTGTCTTCAGTAATATTAGTACTACTGTCTAATCTTACCAATACTGACATTACTGTCTTTAGTAATCTTCTTCTTTCGGTTGTTCTCTTCTTGGTTTTCCTCTCCTTTTCACTTCCAACTTTACTCGCCATTAATTGTGGCAGAAATATGAACTCCTGTCCCTACACTTTTTTAACTATTAAGGGTTGGCAGGAAAACCCGATACGTATTTGCACTCCATTTTTGCCGTTTTAAAATGCTGGTCCTGACACACATTTGGAACGAGACCAGGCCTGCGATTACGCCAACAAACGTGTGTCAGGTGCAAAAGGGCCGCTAACTGACACAAAACAATTCCCCAGCAACACTGAACCCTCCAAACGTCCTCTGGGGCCCGCCGGTGCTCCGCATTACTGAACTAAAAAAAGACCTAAAATTGCCTGGGAGTGCTTACCAAAAAACCGATGTCTCTCTCTCTCTCTCTGGCTGCTGCTCCTGGTGGCTATTAAATTTCTGGGTGGTTTTTTTCTGTCCCCCTTAAGGGCCCTCAAAGGCTCCACCCTGGCTGGAGAGAGGGATCAGGACGAGGCCGGCCGTTCTCCCCTCTTATTACCCTCCCAGCTAGGGGCGCTTAGGAACGCAACACTGCGGCATTCATAAGCTGTTAGCAGGTCTCTCTGTCTTTACAGGCCTGTTTTTTGGAGCTTCTCATGAGCGACTGAGTGCATAAGTGAGGACAAAAGAGAAAATGGAAAGACAGAAAGGAAAACATGAGTCCTGGAGCAAAGTAAGCAATAAAATAAAAGAACTACACGTCGTTGCCTGCTGATGAGGAGATGCAGTCCAAGTCCTGGGTTTCAGAACCGCAGGCAAATAAACACACCGTAAAAATATGCAGATTGAACAGACAGAGTCTTCCTCTTTTTTTAGTTTCCTCTCTTAAAAAGTCAGATGCTCCGCAGAAATAAGTTTATATTCTAGAATGATTACTTGCTGACTTCTAGGAAATTAAGTTTATTGTGTAGGATACACTCTTAGGAAAAAAAGAGTTCCTCAAGGGATCTTTGGATAGTTAAGGGTTCTCACTTTCTAAGGTAGAACCCTCTCTGAAAGGGAAACCTTCTGTTGTAGGTTCTACATAGAACCTTTAAAGGTTCCCCCAGAGGGACAATCCCAAGAACCCTTTAGGGTGCTAGATTTAACTTTTGTTGGTGTAAAAAGTGTAATGTAGTGCTACAGTCACATTGAAGGAACATTATTACATCTGAAACGAAATCAGTGCATAATTTGACCCTAAACTTTATACAACATGTTTTATGATGAAATCCTTTTGAGGGAATTCATTTGAGTACGCAGAATGATCAAAGTGTGAAAACTGTCACTTCAAAACTTGTTTTGTCGCTTTCTTTTAAGAACCAGAGGAAGCTGAAAATGTCATTGGAAAATCTGAGTTAAGATCAAACACATGACAGGCAAGTGTTATTGTGTCATAAAATATAAGAGATGTTCCAATATGCACATGCAGACCATTTACCAGTTTACCAGGGGTAGGGGGTGGGCGTGCAAGGTTAGGAGCATTTCCAATTTGCGTATCATTTACACTCTTAGAAAAAGGGTTCCTCAAATATTTTTTGACAGTTACGGGAGCCTTTATTATTTTTCATGCTGAACAATTTGTTGCTCAATGTAGTAAAAAATATGTACTTCATAGTTTTGGGTGATTTTTGGTGTGTGCTAAATCACATGTATGAGACAGAAAAAGAGAAGGCACTTATGCAACATTTTTAAAAACGTTTAATGCAGCTATTTTTAAGATTGATTTAAAAAAATACAGCATTTTGAAGGTTGGCTAATGGCTCATTTTCCCCCCATGATCATGTTCATGTTTACTTTCATGCTCACGACGATTCATACGCTACACTATACTGTTTTTTGCTACAGAGAAAGAGTACACTCTTAGAAAATAAAGTTGAATCTAGAATCATGAAGGGTTCTTTGGTTTGTCCCTCTGGAGGAACCGTTAAAGGTTCTATGTATAACTCTACAACAGAGTGTTTTCCTAGTAGAACCCCTTTAGGAAGCTAAGAACGCTTAACTATCCAAAGACCCCTTGAGCAACCTCTTTTTCTAAGAGTATATGAGCAAATATAATGAAAAATTACTGAGAAAATAAACAAGATTTCTGATGTACAGTAGTCATATACACTCTTGGAAAAAAAAATCTCAAGGGTTCTTTAGTTGTCCCACTGGGGGGACCCTTAAAGGTCTTATGTAGAACCCTACAACTAGAGTGTTTCCCTATCAGAAAGGGTTTTGAGTAAAAACCCTTTTAGGAAGCTAAGAACTCTTAACCATCCAAATAACCCTTTGAAGAACACTTTTTCTAAGAGTGTACATCATAGTGCCACATGCCGTAAGCTCAATGTGGCCGAAATACATTTTGCAATACATTTTAGTCATTTGGCGGACACTTTAATCCAAAGCGACTCACAGCTGAGCGGTCGAGTGTTCAGGGGTCGCTCTTGGAGGACATTGATACGGAACCGATAATGATGATCATCCATGTGGAGCTGCACTTCTGCGAACTGTCATCCCCACATGACCACAACAAGATCATCCCATTTCAAACAAAAGAGCCTCATTACCAGATGGCGCGGCAATAATAAGCTGACGTCGAGGTAAGCATACAGCGGCAGCCGTGCATTCCGGGTTGAAATAATCATAATGATGCTCATTTTCATTCAGGGGCTTTTTTTTTTTCTTTCTTTTTTTCTCTCATTTATTTATCTTTTTTTCCCGAATCCCTCCTCCGTAACTAATTTACCTTTAGCCATTATGTACAAAGCAATCTACAGCAGGGCTAAAGCTGCCATTTGCGGCCGAGCCACTTGAGGCCCCCGATCGAGCGTGCATGCTAATGAGCAATTTTCGGATATAAATATTCAAAAGAGTATTAATAGGCATGCAGATAGCTCCTGTTTAATCCATTACTAACAGTGGTGTTGAATTGCCTCGGCGAGTTTAAAGGAACGCGTCGCTGGAATAGAATTACAGTGACACTTACTGCCATGTTAACAAAGTGAGGCCTCGTTTATCTTATCGGGTAATAATTACAGTTAATCAAAAAAAATAAAAATTAAAAAACGCTGTTCATTTGAGACGCCTCAAAACAAGTTTAAAATGTTGATAATGAGCGGCATGGAATAACGCTGCACGGGGGGGGGGTGTACCAAGGGTAAAGAGGATTAGCAGTCATTTGCATACCAAACAACAAATAAATACATAAGCAAAACAGAGGTAAATAAACCTTGGAGTGAGTCCTTGCCTGCCGCCATCCATTTGCGATGTACACGGTGTGTTAATCAATATTTGTGCGCCATAATTACAGTCGGTTCCCTTGTTCTAGGTAATGGAGATTCATAAGTGACCTGGAACAAATGCATCATACGTTCCGAGGCTAATGAGTTCCCTTTCGTGCTTTAATTTATCAATGATTTGCCAAGTCATCTGAGAGGCTGGAAATTAACTTTACACTTTTTAATTGTGTTTGGTGTTTATCTTAAATCTTGAGCACTGCTTAAAACCCCAGCAGCTCAATTTTCACGGCCCCAAACTCTGGAGTAATGAATCAGCACGTTCTCCTGTGGGCGAGACGCAGCGGGTCGGCTGTGATCTAAAGGTGACCTCCTGAAACATACAGCACCCTCTTTATACGTCAGGTGTCTGTCTGTTTATTTCTGTAAACATGTATTGTGATTGAATGACAGTAATAATTTACTTGACTGTGTGGCTGTCTGTCTGTCGGGCCATCTTACTGCCTATCTTTCAGTCTATCTTTTTATTTCTCTCTCAGTCTCTGTGTTTCTTTCTGTTCGTCTGGCTGACTGGCTGTTTGTCTACCTGTCTGTATATCTGTCTGCAATTTTTTGATAGTCTGTTGTTTGTCTTTCTGTCTGAATGTGTGTCTGCCCATATGTCTGTCTGTCTGTCTATCTGTCTGTATCTGCCTACTTTTTTTTTGTATGATTGTCTGTGTTTCTTTCTGTTCGTCTGGCTAACTGGCTGTTTGTCTACCTGTCTGTATATCTGTCTGCAATTTTTGTATGATTGTCTTTATGTCTTTTTGTTTGTCTGTCTGTCTGTCTGAATGTGTGTGTCTGCCCATATGTCTATCTGTCTGTCTGTCTGTCTGACTGTCCATCTATCTGTGTGTCGGTTTGTCTGTCTGTTTGCATGTGTGTCTCTGCCATTTTCATGCATTTCTGCCTGTCTGTCTGCATGCCTATCAATTTTTCTCTTTGTCTGTGGCTCTGTCTGTCTAGGTGCGTGTGTGTTTCTGTACAAAAGTCTTTCTGCCTACCTGTCTATCGGTCTGTCTATCCGTGTGTCTGTATATACTTTTTGGAAAGTTGCTGTCAGTCTGTGTCTGTCTATTTTGCTGTTTGTCTATGGGCCTGACTGTCTTTCTGTCCATATGTCTGTCTATCTATCTGGCTTCTGTATGAGTATCTATCTCTGTCTCTCTATTTTTCTGTTTGTCTATGTGTCTATGTTTTAGTCTGTCTGTCATTTTGCCTGTCTGTGTCTGTATCTGTCTTTATGTCTGTCTTTTTATCTGTTTCTCATTCTGTTTGTGTCTTTCTATTTGTCTATCAATCTGAATGTGTGTGTCTATGTGTCTGTCCATATGTCTTTCTGTCTACCTGTCTATCTGCTTTAGAACTTTAGTCTGTCTATCCGTGTGTCTGTATATACCTTTTGGAATGTTTGTCTTTCTCTGTGTCTGTGTTTTGGTCTGTCTGTGTGTCTGTACATCTGTCTTTCTGTCTGTCGGTCTGTATGAATGCATGTATTTATCTGTCTATCTGTGTGTATGTTTGTTTCTCTATTTGTTTGTGTGTCTCTCTAACCGTCTGTCTAACTCACCTGCTCCCTCTATGGCCAAAAGCTGTTCTAAAGCAGTGATTTTCTGTATAGCATCTTTACGGAATGTGCCTAGGCAGGTAGCAGTGGCAAAATATGTAGACCTATTTAAATGTAATATGTAAATGTACCGTTGGTTTCATAGTTTCTTTATACATCCACATTAACAGTATTGGTAACTCTTGCAAATGGCTCCGACTCTTTCTGCTGAAGTTTTTTTTCAATTACACGATGTTGAAGCAATTATGTTATTAAACTAGTAGGCTAGCGAAGCTAACTAACTGATGCATATGGGTTTTTTGCGCAGCTCAATTTATGGCCTAACCACATCCCACCATCATCCCCCACTGAATAAAAAAAAAAAAAAAAAGTTAAAATTTACTGGTTAACTAACTAACTAACTAATAAATTAAAAAAAACTAATAAAAACTACTACTAATAATAATTAACTAAATAATATAGTGGTCAATAATATCCCACAACATTCAGAAAAAAAAATAAAAAAATTTGGTGCCAAAGAAAAGTTTACAAATATGTTTAAAATGAGTCATGTCTAGAGAAGTACTTTTTAAGAATGTGTCGGTGCGAAATATATGTTCACTCACTGAATATTGTCATTGGCTTATCAGTGAACTAGAAGGCCCAAACAAAACAGCACTGACTGACAGTACAGAGTATGCACACGTCTGAGGACACTTTCTTTTTGCTCCCATGCTGGGTATGCAAATATTGATACCAATTTGTGTTCAGGCTTGTCCCTTATTAAACTAATCACGGAATAATAACCTCTGTGTTTTTTCTTAAGATGTCAGATGAAGTGAGTAATATTGAGTATTAGGCCACTGTGTATGCTGTTTAGTCAGCATGCAATCCCTTTCAGAGGCTCCACTGTTGAGGCATGCTTAATCCCTGTAATGTCCCTAACTATTTTGTTTTACGGTACGTGTGTGTGAGAGAGTGTGTGTATGGATATAGGGCAATAGAGAAAATAAACAAGATTTCTGATGTACAGTAGTCATATACACTCTTGGAAAAAAAAATCTCAAGGGTTCT
>JAOUQW010000023.1:2085982-2098826 GCA_028565825.1 Olivaichthys viedmensis
GGCTGGACGAGAACTTAACCCCCATCCGCACATACCAGGTGTGCCAGGTGATGGAGCCGAATCAGAACAATTGGCTTCGGACTAGTTGGATCGAAAAGGGCGATGCTCAGAGGATTTTCGTGGAGCTGAAATTCACGTTGCGGGACTGCAACAGCCTGCCTGGCGTGGTGGGCACGTGCAAGGAAACATTCAACTTGTACTACCAGGAGACGGACGCAGAGATGGGCAGGAATATCCGCGAGAGCCAGTATGTGAAAATAGACACGATCGCGGCGGACGAGAGCTTCACGCAGGGCGATCTGGGCGAGAGGAAAATGAAGCTGAACACGGAGGTGCGGATCATCGGGCCGCTCTCGCGCAGGGGTTTCTACTTGGCCTTCCAGGACGTGGGCGCGTGCATCGCTCTCGTCTCTGTCAAAGTGTACTACAAGAAGTGCTGGTCCATCATCGAGAACCTGGCCACATTCCCGGACACGGTGACGGGCTCTGAGTTTTCCTCGCTCGTCGAGGTGGAGGGAACGTGCGTCAGCGACGCCGAGGAGGAGGCTGACAACTCTCCCAAGATGCACTGCAGCGCAGAGGGCGAGTGGCTCGTGCCAATCGGGAAATGCATCTGCAGGGCCGGCTTTCATCAAAAAGGAGACGCGTGCGAACGTGAGTATGCAAGGCGCCTGCTGGTTTCTGTGCTTATGGGAAATTTCCGTGTCAGAACCTCATTGATTAACCTCGAGCCTGATTGGACGGTAGTGTAATATTAAGGTATTATTATGTCCATTATTGTATTATGCAGCTCATTCATGGGTCCTTTTGGCAAAGGAAATTGCTCTTCTAATTATTTGACTAGTCTCAGGCCAGTTGTAATATCGTACTTCTTTCGAGAAGGTGTAGCCGCGCAAGACGAAAAAGAACCAAAGGAGAAAAAAGAGGCATAGGAGTGGAAGTAAAGAAGAGAAGTAAACAAGCGTGATATTTGACAGGAATAATAATGAGGGATTAAATCCGGAGGCATATATCCGTGGCATAATAATGGGGGATCCACTTAATTGTTTGATTAGCAAGCTCTTAAATTATAGTGGTGCTTGTGTTGGTATTGGGATTAAGCAATGACTTGCACTTCAAGTCTGGCTCTCCGCTCTTTAGCGACGATCTGGCACGAGGCCAAATCAATCACTCACGAAATCCCCAACGCTGGAGGCAGTCCAGCCCATCCCTCCGTCTCTTTCTCTGAAACGTCTCTGACGGCGAGGAGAAAACAAACAGTGGGCATTCCGCCGCCGTTAGGGCCCTTTACAAGAAGCGCAATCACAGTTGGTACACGCTCGGGCCCGTCGCCTCCCGTTCTCAAAGGGCCTCGCCCGCAATTAAAAGGGAAACACTAGTTGGGGTCATCCCTTGGCGTCACTTTTTTTTTTCCTCGGAAGACGAGAACTGATCACTTAGTTTCTCTCCGTTTGAGTGGCCTTGTTTGCCAGCCGAAACCCTTTAATGTGCAAATTGGGCCACCGTGCCGATGCCTACTCGGTGGCTTATCAAGTGTGGGTGAGGAGCAACGTTTCATCAGAAATATCGGCGGATGGCTCAGATGGTTTTTATGGCGTCCATGTGCGCACGCCTGGGTCTGCATCATTAAGTTGGCGTGTGAAGAGTGCTCCACAATGCAATTACATGATCAAAAAGCAGAAGCATACCATCTGCCCCCGGCTGCATCGAGAGGTTATTTCAGAGCCTGAAAGCCAGTCGGAAAAGCTGGGCAAGTCCAGAGATTCGAGGGTGCTACTTTATAATTTGAGTTATTTGGCACATGTGGGGTGTAATAGTCAGAGGTCTTTTGATTCGTACCTTTTTATTTTTTAAAAGCTCTTTTAAGCAAGTATAGACAAGATGCCGGATAACTAAAGGCAAGTTCAATAAAAAAGTGTCCCTGAGCCCTTTGGTAAGAATGTTTGGTTTAAAAGTAATTTGCAACCTCACAAACTCCTGAAACGCCGCCTGTGTTTGAAACACCATTGGCACCATGGCGCCAAAAAAAGAAACCAATTGCCCTCCACAACACGCCCTCCAAATTGTCGCGTTATGAGTTTCACAAGGGCTGCCGACTCGAGGGTTCGCGATATTACAGGCGCAGTTAATCTAAATAAAATGAGCGCAGGAGTGCTGCGTCAGCGTTTTGGCATCCCAGCCATTTCTCCTGGTATTAAATTGCCCCTTCTCAGTGTTTCCCCAGAGTTCCAAAAAAAAAAAAAAAGCTCAGAAATACCAGCGTATCCTTCCTCCTCTTCTGTCTGCAATGCATCGTGAGGGACAGGGGTTTGTTTAATATAGAGGTCTGATCTCTCTCTCCCTTTCTCTTTCTCCCTATCTCCCCTTTCTGTCTCTTTTCTCACCCCGCAAGGACTCTGTGGCCCTCAGGCTTTCGAGAGCGCGCTTACTCATACTCCCTGTTACATTTTAATATCTGCACTGCAGTTTTTTGGCCTTTTTTTGTAAACTTCCTTTTTCTAACACAGACAGTGTCAAGAGGCAAACCTGCCCGTCATGGTCATTTGAGACGGGCTCCTCCGTGTGTGCAGCATGGCCCCCTCCCCAACCAAACGTGTGTTGTGATCTTCTCATTCATCACCTGAGCCGAAGAGGCTCTTCTTTTCATTTTCTCTTCCTTTTTCTCTCTTTAACTCTTCAGCCTCAATGACAGCTTTCACTTTTTCCCCGGGCCGGGCCGCCTCCTGCTAGGATCCTCAGCGGCGTTGAAAAGAAGTAATGTGAAGTGTCGTGCAGTCCAGCCCAGGGTTTATTTTGCACAGAGCCAGGCAAAAATAGTGGTCATTCATTTCGCAACGTTTCACCAGTGTCCATGCTGAGAAAATTGAGGCACTGCGTTCCTTAACCAGAGTGAAAAAGGCCCTTATAGAGAGACATTGCCCTCTTTGTTTCTTTTTCTTTTTTTTTCTTGAGCAATCCTCGGAATGTGCGTTGCCGAATTTTAGCACGTCGCGTAATTGCATCTTGAACCGTGCGGCACTGACGGGGGGAATGACTGCCAGTTGACCCGGCGTGCGCTCAAAAGTGCAAAAGCAAAGCTCCACTGTTTGCCTTTTTCCCTATGCAACATTTGCTGAAATGCTAATGCAGGATTTAGCGCTGCGTGACATGCCATCGGAAAAGACGATCATCCGTATCGACCGTGTCGAGGGAGGTGGACAGAAGTTAGTCAGAACATGATGGATGGCTTCCTCAAACCCCCAAGGGAGGAGAAGGCAGCTTTCCGTGTCGTGGAGCTACAATAACACACAATAACAGCAGAGGTGAAGGGAGGCAAGGCTAGGCTAACACTCGGGCAAAGCCGCTTTCTGCATTTTAAACGCCGCCCAGCAGGACGTGGTGAATGAGGGATGAGGGACGAGGGTGGATGTAAGGGGGGGGTCTTGTTTCTGAGCCCTGACATTTAGCTGATTGATCAGGTGTTAACACGACGGCTGGAAACAGCCATCCACTGGCGAAGCCTAAGTGATCTCAATTATTCAAATGGAGGGAAGTTCCTCAGGAGGGATGCCGCAGGCTTCGGGGCTGTCAGGGACAGATTTGACGCCTGACGGATGACAAAAGAAGCCGCATTCTTACAGAGTTTGGGGTGGATTTTTTCCTCCTCGGGCAATTTGACTAGCAGGGCGTCGCTATGTCATGTGAGCGCGTATGATATAAATCCGTGGCGTCGAGCCGGACTCTGGTGCGGGTTATCGATCTGCTTCCCAGTGGTGTTTGTTTCCAATCTACGAGCCCTTGTTCCTCGAAAGCAATTCAATTTGCAATTCAAACACGACGGGCTCAAGGAATTCTGATTCAGCACAGTGACGTTCGAAGCTGAAGCCTTGAAAATTTGGATTCCAAATTTCCACTTTTTTGCACAAGTACACTTTGTTTTAGGCACAAAGCAGAGCAAATGAGTGTATTTATTTCTTCTGGAAGAAAATGGTGTACTTCCTCTCGCTCTCCGGTCTCTGTGGTCTCTGTCTTTGTGAGTGTAAACAGAGGAAAAGTGCGAGGTTATGTAATAAGTTATTGATTTTGCTCTTAGCGGGAGATTGAGGTGCCGGGCCTGCTCTCCCTGAGGAGGAAAACTCTGACAACAGGGCCCTCACTGCCGCTCAGCCGGAGCTAAAGGCCTTCAGCCTGCCCACATATCACTTTCACCTCGGGTTAAAGCCGTTCTTAACACACACACATACACACACATATACACGGGCACGTATGCACACAGAAATACACACAGCATGCACGCCCAAATGGACATGCACACAAAAATACACAGCCAGAAATGCATACAGAATGCATGCCTAAACGTGCAGCATATGGACAAACGGGCATACACACTTACATGGAGACGCAGACGCACACACACACATCTCCAAACAGATCTGCGCCATCCTGGCTGATAGCCTCTCCTCTCCAGACAGACAGCAAGCAATTACAGAAGAGACAAATGGATGTGTGTGTGTGTGTGCGGGTGAGAGTGTGTGGGTGTGCAACGGGGAAAGTGAGTAAGCCTGCCAAACTGTGTGTGAGCCTGTGTGGAGAATGTTTAGACAGGTAAGAGACGGCTGTGTGAAAGCCACTGGTTTGTCATCAAGTTTCAGAAAAAAGGGTTCCTTCCAGGCTTTGTTTGTGTGTGTGTGTGTGTGTGTGTGTGTGTGATGGAGATGCCGGGATGCGTTAGCATTGCCGGGGGTAGAGAAAGGTAGGGGGTCTTTGTTTTGAAGCAGAAGGGGTCATGGGGGTCACTCCTTAGGCGAGTCAAAGGTCGACCGGCCACCTCATTTATCTTCCAGCCTGGCAGCGAGCTGTCATTGCATTGTCCGAAAACGCACCGCTCGCATCCACGTTGAAACGATGGTTGATATTCACCGACCTCAAGAGACCGAGGTGACATGGCAAAGAAATCACGCCATCAACCCGAGAAATGCCAAAGATCCGCCCGCTTTTCAACGTCAGCCGTTTGATTACTTATCCGTCCATCTGTCCTGTTTTTTTTTTCTCTCTTTGGGCTTTTCAGAATAGGGCCTGTTTTCTCGACTTCTGAAGTATAATGACGACAATAGCCTCAGCTTTAGATTGCCGCGCTTTTGTATTTCATACATACAAAAGTAGGGTTTCCATCCGCCTGTCTTAATGCTAATTTTTGAATTTGAAATGCGATTTTGTGCACAAGACAAACCGAATGGAAACTCGGAGATAAAAAAAAAAAAAAGCCTAAATATTGCAAATAAAGTTTTTATGTTTGGCTGAGAGGAAAGATTAGCATATGGATAAAGTGGAGACACGATTAAGGGGAATGGGAACCGATTTTAACATATTCAGTCTCTGGATATATTTAAATTTCCACTCTTTAGCATTCAGTGCTTGCTAGCTAGGAAAGCTTTTAGCAGCCACAGCTTGTCATTGCCTGTGGCTATGTAAGTAGTATACTAAAATAGTACTATTGTAGAATATTAAAATAATACCGTCTGTGGTAAATTATTTTAGCATTCAATGCTAGCAAGCTAGCAAAGTGTTTGACAGCCATAGCTAGTCACTGCCTATGGCTAAGCAAGTAGTACATTAAAATAATACACCACCCGTCGTACATACCCTTTAGCATTCGGTGTTAGCTAGCTAAGAAAGCTTTTAGCAGCCATAAATTTAGTACTAAAATAGTACCAGTAGACGTCGTACCACTGCCCCCTAAATATTTGAATGGAAATATGCCTACATTCATGCACACAAAAATGATAAATGTGCTCTAAATCACTTCCCTTCTTTGACAGAATTATGTAATGCTTTGTGCTGATAAAGTATATCTTAATGCTAGCAAAACCTTGCATGAATGAAGAAGAGCATTAGGCTATGTTTTCCCCGTGCCGCCATGATTAATGCCTCCTAAACAACTGTTATTTTATGACTCGGGTGCATTAGTGTTTATGCAATCGATATTTACTTTCAGAGGCCCTTTTAGCGAACGTACGGTTTCATACACTTTATTTCATACATTTTATTAAGGTTGTTTACTAACCGCTTAAATTATGTGCACGTCCTTGTGAATATTTAAAAAATGTACCTTTATAGAACGGAACTTGCCTTTTGCCTTGAAATTCCCTCGTTTATTTGCGATTATGAAAAAATATTTTAGCATGCCTTTAAAAGCATCATTATAGAAGCAGAATTAACAAAACATCATAGGGGAAAAAGCAGCATTTGTGTGTAATCAGACTTTTCATTTACCTTTATTCACACATCAGTGCTGTTTTCGGTAAAACTGACAGCCTGACCCTTTATAGAACGACAGTTTTTTTTTGTTTGTTTTCAAAGAAACATCTCTCATTATGGAGCATTTCTCATTATGTATGTTTATGAGAGCAGCTCGATGGATTCGTCATTAAAAGAGCTTGCGTGTTGTTGTTTTTTCTCCAAAATTACACTCCGTTGAGTCTAAGCACGCCGTCTATAAATGAGGCGTGGATAAAACTCACAGAACAAGAGATTAAGGACAAAAACAGCATAATGCTTCACATTTGCATTGATATCTGAGATATTATTACTGCAAAGGACAATATTGCAATAACAAGTAACAAATGATGTACTGTGCAGCCCTAATTCACATATAGGATTCCTGTTAGCTACTACACAAATACATAATGCAGTCCACGATCTTCTCCCTCCCTGCAGTGCTCTGTTTATTATTATTCCGGGATAATTCAATGTCCAGAAGCAGCACAGAGACATGAACACGGCTCGTCCAGCGGGTTGATTATCGTTATCAATAAAGGTGCAAATGTATTTGTACTGCAGCTCGGACCGGATCTGGGAATTTGATTTGGTGGCTGATCGATTGGCCTCCAGACCCCATGCAGAGGAGAGATCGACGGGAGTGTGTGTGTGTGTGTGTGTGAGTATGTGAGAGTGAGCCACGGGGAGTGTGTGGCACCATAATGACGGCCTTCAGCTGGTTTGACACCCTTCTTTTGCTTAGTCACCTCGGTAAAGTCCCACAAGCTGTGTGTGTGTGTAGTCTATGTAGAACCGTGCTGATGCTGCATGGTTTTAGACCTGATTAGTTGTGGTCATAGAGCCTTTGACTGTCCAGACCTTTTGACTTCATCTGTCTTTCATGTGCTGAATAGCTGACGACCCTTTCTTATCTAACACCTTTCATCTCTCTTTTTCTCCCTCTCTTTTTCTCTGATCAGCAACAGCTTTGCTTTCTCGTTTTAGTCTTTTAAATACAATGCAAACGCACCCAGATGTTCTGTCACATGTGTTCAAGGAATAGTTAGAAATTTCCACTTACTCCAAATGTAGTCGATCAACCGAGACATGGTGTCTAAAGTTTGCTTCTTTAGTTTTGCGCTTGTGTATGTGGTTAATGACACTGTATGACACTGTTATCTATAAAAATGGGACAAAAGGATGTCGCAGAGCTAAAAACAGTCGTAGCTCGTTTTTTTTTTAATACAGACTTATTCTGCTACTTTTTTAAACCGTTCTTGTACAAATGAGATGTCTTTGATTGAGGCGAATGTGTAATGATTTAAATGTTTACTTGTAGCACCGGGGAAAAACTAAAGAAGAAAATTTGGACACCAACATGCCTTGCCTAGCATTTGGGTGTAAGAGAAAAATTGTGTGAATTTCTTTTTTGGCTGAACTGTTCCTTCAAAGGAACTTGATGAAAGATTTGGCAGGGACGCCCTGTCCATCAGGGAGACGAATGAATCCATGGGGACGGATGACATTCGGAGAGGAGTTCATGAATTTTCTTCTCTTTGTGTACCTACATGCAAGGTGCCAAGAAAGCCCAATAAATTCTGTCCAGTGTAACCGATTTAACGTCGAAACCTCTTTTCTTTTCTTTTCCATTCATAAATATGTGCGCAACAGATCATCGGCTCTCGGAAGAGATAGAAATTACAGATGTTGGCCACGCTGAGAAGCAGGTCAACTCAGGCACTGCTCATTATTTAATCAGTAATTCTCTCACTTTTGTAGTTATTACAGTATGTATGTAGCTCAGGACTCGTTCTCAATGGTTCTTTCCAGAAATCGTGTGTCCTTTTCTTTTCACTTGTGCCATAAATTGACCCATTGAACATCTGGCAGTCATAGAGGGCCACTCGGACGCATCCATAACAGTAGATTTCCATCGCAATTGTGTTTTAGTTCTCAATCGAATCTCCTTTCTCTGCGGCTGACACTTGAATAATGAGGAACAGGTTAGGAGATTAATTTTTTGGCAGCCAGGGCCACCATGTCCGGCCAACAAAAATCCGACTGTCAGGAACTAATGTGCTCAGAACTGGAGTGGTGGAGATCTGATCATCTGTTGTGTTACATGAGATAAAGAGGTCCTATTTTTGAAAAACTGAGGCTCATATTGCCTTATAATTGCCTCATTGCTAATAAATCCCTTCATGTCCTTTTCTACGATTGAGGCTCTTATCCTCGTCCCTGACTCTCAGCAAATTTTTAGTTTTTTCCAAAAATGCTCCCTTAGTAAGACGAGCTGCATATGAATTATTTTATTTGTCTAGTCACCTCAGGTGCTACCTGTTTCTTATAAGTGTGTAGGGGTAGTTTTTAAGGTTTTTAAACTGAGGTATCTGCTCACTATTTGGACTAACTTCTAACTTCTAAGCCTCTCACTGTATCTCTGGGTTTTTACACATTCAGACTGCATCCTCTCGAAGTGTCCTTCTCCCTCGCAGTGTAAGAGAATGCTAATCTCTTTGTTTCTCAGCGAAAAGCGACTTATCTCTCGCTCGGCCTTAGGTAGTGGCCATGAATGGGCGGTTTGTGTGCATGCAGGGGACGCGTCCTTAATCTAGCCCTTTCTCTCGTAGCTAATGCGAAGGGTTCTGGGCGAATTATCCTGAACATTATCCGTCTTTTAACCACTTAATCTGCCATTTTGGCAGTCCCCTTGCTCTGCTTTTTTCTTTCCCTTGGTGTAACATTTTGTACTTTGTGCCCAAAGCCGCTTCATTCTGAGGTCGGGGTGGAGGTGTTTGGAACAAGAAACTGGATCCCCGCCCTGGTGTGTCTTTTTTTTTTTTTTTTTTTTTGGTGTTTTTTGGTTCCTCCCACCCTCTTTTGTGCTTTCGGGCTCAGTTTCCTGGAGCTGGGCATGTACCTCACCTTCTGGAGGACCAGATTAAAATGCCTGGAGGTATGTTGTGTAAGGAACTGGGCTTTTTTTTTTTTTTTTTTTTTTTTTTTACGAGGTGTTGCCTCATCTATTACAGCTCGATATAGTCAGAAGAAAACAGGTGTTGTTATTTTGCTACACTCACTTTGATGAATATTTTAAAGGGCATTTGCAGTTTAATAATAATTTCACTGGTGACCTCGGCAGCACTACAAATCGATCTTTTTACGTAATCGCATAAATGGTAGCCCAGACGTTAGAGAATTTAACTAAAAGTGAAATGGTTATGGGTAATAATGTCTAAATCCCAGTTGGCACAAAGGGGTAGGCTACAGTCCCCTTCCCCCTGTAAAATCGCTTTTAATGCTGAATTGAGGGGAAAAAAAGCAGAGTGCGAGAAACGTTTAAACTTAATATCAAATACTAAACAAATATAGTACAGGCTCTGAGGGAAAATGGGAAAAAAAAGCAGAGGGAAGAAGAGAGGCATAAAATGTAGGGCAAGCTGTGTGCAAAGCAGAGGTTACAGAGTCGATATTTATAAAGACGCTTTCCTATCGTTCTGGCTGAAATGAGTGCCTCAGCGGGGATGGCGGCGTTTCAGGACACGTTTAAGGACACAACCGTTCTCAAAATAAGGAGATCACCTCTTTACTTTTACATCGAATTATCCAGAAACAGAGGTCAGCTCTGGTTAGGTTAGCTCTTCTTTTCCTCCTCCTGTCTCTGCTTCACTCACTTATGCTTTTTTCTTTCTGTTTCTTTATCGCTTTCGTCATGTTGTCTCTGCTGCCCGCCTTTCTTTCCACTGAGGTGAATGTCCAATGTAAATGTTCAGGGATGACTGAGTGAACATCCTTGACCTTGACTCGACATTAATGCCCTGTAGGGAAATGGCTGTCAGAGGTCCGCCTGCTTCCTGCGGCTATGCTAGTGACTGTATTTGATTTAGCTTTTCCTCGCAAAGTGCTGGATCAATCATACAAATGAGCTCCTGACATGCCAACTTTTGAAGTAATGCCATACTGACTCGATGGAGATTAGCGTAAGCTCAATAGCAGCTTCTTAGCAAAGACTTGAAGACTTCCAGTTGGTCTAATGCTAGATTACGACCCTGGTACCAAGTCAAGCTTAATAAACATCTCCCGAATTGTCTTAGGGTTGATGGGTTGATAAATAAAGTTGTTCTTTTTTTTTTTTAAAGGTTTTGAGAGAAACCTGAACGAAAGGCACTGGTGTGGTGTTTTGGCAATCTCGCTGGAGGCCACCTGAGCAAACTAGTCTGTCAATCACTGTAAGTTCATCTGACAGCAGATAATAACACGGAAGGTGCCAGCCTGTCAAATCAGGACATTAGAAATAATTATCATCTGTTATGGCCACAGGAAGCGATATGTCTATCTGTCATAAAATGCCAACGCTGGCTGAAAGGCTCATCCATCCTCCATCCGTTTTATTTTTTATTTTTTAATCATTAGCCCCTTTCTGTGTTCTCAGATTGCCATCCGGCAAGCGCTCGGATGCAACTCAGGAATGCAGAGAAACTGGGCATAAAAACGCACACAAAACCTCTCAAACCAGAATCTTAGCCCCTTCTCAGAGCTCCATTCTTCTCGCTTGAGTGTCCATAGGAGATAGCGCGTCTTTGTCTTAAAGACCGTCTCGGTATGCGGAATGTCATTGAGCCATTTTCATTGGTACGAGCCAAGTCTCCGTCCATTTCTCTCTGGAGAGGGAGGATTGTAAGGCTTTCCTCTTCTGTCAGGGCCATGAATAGCAAAATCCTGACTGTGTTTGTCCCCATGACTCCAACCAAAGTGGCTTGACCACTAGACGGAACATTACAGTCCTGGCCTTCGCCAGACGTCCTCCAACCCTGAGAGGTTTTCCAATGCTACTGTAATGGACCCGGCTTTTTAGGGGCTTACTCGTTTCTTTGTGCGACAAACGAAAAAGCTGGTGTTGTCCACTCCCGGCAGCCCATTAGCTTGTTCCATTAGCTTTCTTTCATGCTTGTGGCACGTCAAACAAAACCCGGTGTCAGCCATTGTTCAAGTGCTTGTTTTTATACCCACAAGAAACGTCAGGATATCAAGTTAGCAAGCCAGAGATTTCTGCAGCGCCTGGTTCTGGAGTTGTTATGTGTCATGTTGTCAAGTGGATCCTGGCACATTGGGTCATAGAGCACTAATAATTATATGTTAGCGCAGATCAGCGCCAACGAGAAAATTATGCACACAAAGGCGAAATTTGGACGAGCTTCATACCACATAAATAATGCTGTCATGAAAAGACGTGCTCAGCGATCATTCATCTTCTTGGGGATAGGTTACTGTGTTAGCATAACAATGCTATGTTTTTTAATGGATACCCGTGCCAAGAGAGGCTAGCTCAAGGCGGCCATGTTGGCAGGCCTGGAATGCGCACCCCTAGAAATGCCTGTGTTTGTGCATGCCACTCAGAGGGAAAGCGAACGAGCGAGCAGGAGACAGACGTCTCTCACAGACCGGTCCTATCTTCGCCGCGCACATTGATTTCTAAAGCCTAATTTGCTGCCAGGTTGCTTGTGTAAACATCCGAGATGCTTGGGCTCCTCAGACACCGCAATACACACACCTAGACGGCGTGGCCCCCCCCATGCTGCATGGTCGTAAAGAACTCGGGTGTCAGCAGGTTAAGAGCCCTCCTGTTTTGGTGATTTGTGACAGGGCTAATCTTAGCATGTTAGAGAGGGAGCTGCTGGGAGACCGTGTTCGGGGCTTAAGCCCTCGGCTCTTGTGGGATCTCACCGTCATAGCCTTCGTGTAGAGCCTCAGACACCAAAAGGCTAACACCCAAAACCAGCTCACCAGCGTGTGTAAAGGTTTCATCCTTCATTTTCATTCCTTTATGCCCCCAGGCAGAATTGTGCAAAAATTGAGTCCTATTATCAAAAAATAAACAGATGTTTCATCATGAGATAACCGTTTAATAATGAATGTAATTCTTGGCTGCCCCTTTTTTTATTAAGTTATCAGCAAGACTGTGTATAATACTCCTAATATTAAATTACAAGGGCCTAAAAGCTCAAAGCTGTAACGACTGCCATATACGTCCTGCTTCCAGATCCCTAAGCTGGAGATCCTGCTTTCAATTAACAGGCTTCGCAGGTTAGAAATACCAGAGATAAAAAACACATCTCTCTTTCTCCTCTAGCAGGCCCGGAGAGCGGCCTTATTCAGCTCGGCCCTGCCAGGCTGGGTGCTCTGAGCTAAATAGGCAGTGACAGGGCTTTCATGTAGCTGAAAATGAGTATACTTTGCTCCTCAGAAACCCCCCCATTCTCAGTGCTGAGGTGTTAAAAAGTGGGGGAAACCGGTGAGGCCTCTTACCTCGCTTTGTGCGCAGAAGTTTTTTTTCCCTCTGGCTTGAAAAGAAAAAAAAAACGGAATTGAGATCTTGAAAATCGGTATAGCCTCCATGCCGAGCACCAATAGCAGCGTGTCACCAGTAATAATTATTTAAAGGCATGGCAGTGCACAAATCTCCGTTTTGGTGATGCAGGCATTCTTCGCGGCTTTATAGGGGGTCAGCTTCTGTCTTTAGACCGAAACAGCTGGTGTGTGTGTGTGTGTGTGTGTGTGTGTGTGTGTGTGTGTGTGTGTGTGTGTGTGTGTGTGTGTGTGTGTGTGT
>JAOUQW010000023.1:2109286-2128914 GCA_028565825.1 Olivaichthys viedmensis
TGGAGATAAAACTTCAGTAAACTCAATAGTTGCTGTCCTTAAGGGATACATTCCTCATGTAAGTTGCTTTGGAAAATAAAATACCATCAAATACTGTCATACCGTCAATAATGTAAAAAATACAGTGATATGATATTCTGGTCATATCGCCCAGCCCTAATTGACACTAATTACCACTCTTTGCATGCAAGCCCATTTGATTTGGATTGCATTTAACCCCTTATACTTCCAGCTTATTATTCAGCTACTCATCGTAAAGCATGTGAAAGTGAAATTAATAGGAGAGTTATGTAGTTACCAGAGTGAGGAATTTCCAGACCCGCCAGCTGGTTTGGGAGTTTAAGGGGTCAACGTTACATTAACGTTAAATTGAAATCTTCAACAGTTTAGTGACTTTATGGAAAATATATTAAACAGTTCTACAATCCGATTTGGATTTGGATTTGGATTTGGATTGGATTGATGGAAATCTTTGCGTGAAAATGTAGCCATTGGTCATTGATATCTGATACTGACTAATTCGAATACGGTCATTTATGCATCATGTATTTTTGTCACTACTGCCAAGAATTTAAAAAAAGAAAACTTGTTGAGGATTCTTGTTGTAGAAATATAATTGGACAATGAAATAGATGGTAGTGGACTTCCGACTTTTGGCCCCTACTGTAGATTCCAGTGGAAGCTACTATACCTTCCATCTTGGAGCTCATTATTGAGTTATTTCACTGCCGCGTGTCTCTCTCTGGTCCGCGCTGACCTTGGCATCTCTCGAGTGTGTCTCCCCTGCATTGTGGAACGTCTCGTGGTATCTAGGTTACACTCTAATTGTGTGTCAGTGCTTGCCAGTGGGACCGGATTCCGCGTGTCCCCGTGGCACATTAATACAGCGGGCGAGAGAAGAGAATAATCCAGTGAGTGTGCCGAGTGTCACCGTCACTCTTCCCGTCACGTGGTTACATAACTCGGCTCTCTTCTCTCTTTATCCCTCATCTTTCTCAGTCTCACCTTCAGAACCCCCTCAGCTCCTTAGATCCTGCCCTACAACATCAACCAGGCCACAGTCACCTTTTGTGTGGTGAGATAGCTCGTCTCTCCATCTCTTTCTCTCCCTTATCTCTTCTCTATTTCTTGTGACTCTCTATTCTTACCTTTCAGGACCGTTTAGAACCTCAGAACCTAGTCTACATCATCAACCAGGCCTCGGTCACTCTTCCTGTCTTGTTCCTTTGCACAAAGTACCAGAACGTTTGGCATCACAAAACTGGAACTGTCCTTTTTTTTTATTGGCTATCGGTCCAGTACCAAAGATTCCAGTTGTAGTAGTTTTTCACTGATTGGCGGAAACAGGAACTTATGGTACTTGGGGATGGGGTAAGATTGGTTACGCATACGCAAAACAAAATAGTTTTGGTTCAGTGGTGCTATGTCTGTGCCGTCAAAAGCAACTATTTTGTGCTATTTTAGCTTTTATATATCGCGAACTGCACATACGTTTAATTTCTCAGAAACAAGATGTACCAGGACCAAACAGTGTTTTTACGGCACAAACAAAAGAAAACACTTTTATTAGTTACTGATATAGGCTGCTAACTTTACGGAGATCTTGAACTGCGTTGATAGCGTCCTTACAATGTTATTTACAACACTTGGTTGAGTTTTATCAAGTTGCAGACTTTTCATTTTGTTGTCGTTATCAATAGCGAAATTTAAAAACCGTTCACCATCGAGCCTTTTTGTTAGTAATTTCGTTGCAGCCGATATGCGCTCTCATTAAAAAAGGGTACTAAACTCTACCTTTCCTTGTTGCTGCGGTGGTACCCTCAAGGGTACACATCTTTTGTATTTGTAATATGTGTCTTTCACCTGGAAACATGAATGTAGTATACCTTTAAAACTGATTTAAGGTACACAGTTGGACCTGATGGACCACTGTTCTACCTTTATTTAGTTTTTAGAGTAAACTTTTAAAGGTACACTACATGCACCTTCTCAGGTAAAAGATGCATACTAAAGGTACAAAAGATGTACCCTTAAGGGTACCACCCCAGCGACAAGGAAAAGTACAGTTTAGTACCTTTTTTTCTAAGAGTGTGAGCTAAATAACCAGAATCTGACCTACAATATTGTGTGTAGACGTAACTCAAATCTTTTTTCTCTTTCTCATCTTTTCTTCAGGACCCCCTTCAGCACCTCAAAATCTGGTCTACAACATCAACCAGACCACCGTAACCCTCGAGTGGAACCCTCCGGCCGATGCAGGCGGCCGAGACGACCTCACCTACCGGATCGTGTGCCGGCGGTGCAGCTGGGAGCCGGAGGAGTGCGTGCCGTGCGGAGGGAACGTAGCGTATTCTCCACAGCAGAGCGGCCTCACCGAAACGTCCGTCACCATCAGTGAGCTGCTGCCGCACGCCAACTACACTTTTGAGGTGGAAGCCGTCAATGGCGTCTCGGAGCTGAGTCGAACGCAGCGGCTCTTTGCCGCCGTCAGCATTGCCACCAGTCAGGCCGGTAAGAATTTCTGCTCCTGCTTTAAATGCTTTTGGTGCTTCAGAAACAGAATCCAGTGTTAGACTAAATGGATTTTTGAGGGCACTTTATTAAAAGTGAGGCCAGGATCTGGATTAACCCTTATGTTCTGTTCACGTCAAAATGACCCGTTTAAAATTTTTACTGAAAGTCTTAACAGTAATAAAAAGGATTTTTCCAAAATAATTGAAAAAAAAAGAAGCCATTAGGCCATCAGGATCCCCAAGCATGGGATGGGTTTTGTGTGTCTAGTCCATAAAAATTGTGGTAGCACTTCCTATGAATCTGCATTTATCATGCATTATAGATGCATTTACAGTATAATGTGTTATAAAGCATACATAATACCATGTGATCCCTAACATAAAGCTTGTATAATTACTTTTAAGTAGGTGTAGTTGCATAACACTTTATAAAGCACAAGTATACAGTATGACTTCATAATGTCAGGTTACATAATGCATTATAATATCTGTTCATAAGAACATTGTAGACACTAATGAAATTACAGTTTAAAAAAAAGTTAACTTCACTTAATGTAGCATTATACCAGTTCATTACAGGCTTTATGTGTAACACTTTGACACTCAAGTTGAGTAGAATAGTATGTTATAATGCATTACAGGTACTACACCAGATCCTGTGTTACAGTGTATTATAACATTGGTGTCTACAATGTTCTTATAAACAGATATTATAATGCGTTATGTAACCTGACACTATAAAGTTATATACCCATGCTTTATTAAGCGTTATGCATGCAGCTATGAGCTACTTGTCACTACTTATGAGCATTTATAGAGCCTTATGCCAGTCATTGTGTTATGTATGCATTATAATGAGATAAAAATGTATTTACAATGCATTGTGAGTACAGGATTCATAGGACGTGTTAGCAGGATTGTTCATATTGCTAATAATTGAGATGAAGATGAGATATATTGAGTATTTTTAAATTAATTTTAATGGGGACACGCATTGCTAAGTAGTGAACAGAACATGAAGGTTGATAAATGCCTGGAAATGAGATCTCAGTCTGAGAAATCAGAATCTTTAAGAATAACGGTTAATGAATAATCGTCTGCAAATGTAGCTTTAAATCATATTTAACATGAAACACATTTATGGCCTTCTTGAAGTCATGCGGACATTCCCAATATCTTCCCGGATGCGTTTCCTTATGACGGCATGCTCCGGGAAAGGTGTTTTTGTTGCCTTGTTGGTTTGCGATCGTGCGCCGGATAATTCGTTTCCCCCGATTTTTGCTTGGCTGCGTGGCCCTTGCGAGAGCGTGTAATTCCGAGCGGGTGTGTTTATCGTGCCGGCCGCAGTGTACTTACCTCGGTGGGAATCATTTTACAAATGATTTGGCAACGGCGTTCTTGCAGTTCATAATTTGTGGTCGGAGTCGCTCAGATGCTGCGGTTGGTTACAGAAATATGATAAATAACGCAAGTCACGTGAGGATTTGCTCATTTCCCCTTTTCCTGTTGGATTGGAACCACCGGAGATCTTGTAACACTGTTCATAGCTGAAAGGTTGACACTCTTGTCAGGTGTTTTGTGGAAGACGTGATGGCTTTGTGATTATTGTTCTGACAAATTTAATTAGCATTAAGCTCGTGTTTTTGCTCACACATGGAGTAACGTTTATTAAACCAGCGAGCGAGACTCTCTGGTGGCAGGAAGCAGTGTGTCCTTCTTTCCATCCCTATTTCCCCAGAGAACACCTCACGGAGCTCCATCGTCATGTGCACGCATCCAAGAAAAGCCGTGCTAGATCTCTTTTCCTCTAATGGAGTATTTTTTAGGATCGTGCAAACAAGATTTCTCTTTCATGCCCAACCACCCATGAAATATAATTTGCCATCAAGTGCACACTGACTGTGCTCATTAATGGGGGTTAGCTGAGCCAGATAGCCTCAGTGTTTTACTGTAAGTACAGCGCAAGAACACACACACACACGCACACATATGGCTTAGAAGCAGGCCACATGAAATAACATACTGTGTAACTTCACTTAAAAGCGCATTTCTCACAATTTGAGATCAGTTTCATAAAAAAACACAAGAGCAGGATCACAGATCTCAGATACAGATATTATAGCCGCATTCATAAAATGCTCCAGGATGTAGAAGGTGCGGAAAGATGGAAAGATGGAGCAGAGATGAGCGAGCAATGATGAATGTTCAATGACAGGGTCCGTGACAGAGACGCACCGCGGAGCGAGAGACTGCAAGGGCATAGAGAGAGATAGAGAGAGAGACACCGCAACTCAGTCCAAGCCTTCTGTAATGATGCCTGGCTCGCTGACAAAACACAATTACTCCAGCAACCCAGGGCAATATGCAGTGATTAGTTATAGTCGGATTGAGGAAACTTGATCCATAAAGCCATGTTTACTTTTTTGAAACAGATAGCTGCCCATTTAGGCATCGTTCATCAACGTGTCTGTGTTTTAAATAACTACAATTGGGTCCAAAAGTCTGAGTTCACGACCAGGAACGTTTTTTGTTTCATCGGTTATGGAAACTTGAGGCAATCCTCCGTCGTTCGTACGTAACACAAGTCAAAAAAAGGTTTGGTCTGATTGAAAGCAATAGGAGGGAGCCATAATGTTCAATGCATCGAGTCAGTATACGACATTGCGTCTATATAAGGTGCGAAAATACCACAGAATTGAAAAAAAAAATGCAATTTTTAAAACGTTAACTCCACTTGGATGGCTGATTCTGATGACATAGAATGGGTTCAATTTGTTTACAGCGCTAAATTTACCACAGAACTTGCGTGATAAACTAGCTATAGCAAGCTTCTTTATTGTCACATATACATATGCAAGTACAGTACAGTGAAATTTGATTCTTCGCATATCCCAGCTAGCTAGCTAACTTAGCTAAACTCGGTGATGATTGAAATGAAAATTGTGATTGTTCAGCTATTTTGGCAGGTGTTGCCTACTGTTAAATAAATCACTGTGAAATATATCAATGTAAATCGAGACTCAGACACTGAAATCCCATTCGTGTTTTACCTGTGACATATGCTAGCTAGTTCACTAGCAGTTAATCATCACTAGCAGCTAGCTATTTGGGACGGCGGGATTTCCAGTTTGCATATTCATATTCATTCTTTTTTGTTCCTAAACCATTGGTCATTGAAAAAAACAAGACTTAAACCTAGATTATTTGGTTTAAAATGACTCATTCAAGGGTTCTTTAAGGGATGACAACAATTAGCATGGTCTGTTAGAAGCATAAAAGTTACCATTTTGAAAAAGAAATAGACAGCGTCATAACAATTTCAGAAAGAAATTAAGCTAATGGTGTATATTTCAGAGTCATATACGGATTTCTTAACCAGCCAAAGAAAATTTTATCTCAGTGCGACGATAAGAACGACGCACTGAGTAAAATGTATTAGTTTTTGATGACTGGTTAAATGAAACCCCTTCTTGCAAAGCTTCTGCCGTGAATGTGGTCTGATGCTCGCAGGCACAATGCGCTCTTTGTTTTGGGTCGAGATAAAAGAATTTAACCTCGTCTGGCCACCCTCGATTCCCTGCTCACTGAAGCCTCCCGATCGCAATTTTATCCCTGGCTGCTTCATAAAGGGAAAGGATGGAGCTGATCTCGTTAGCACTGACATCTATATCCACCCCTTAGGGCCTTAACGAACTACTTAATGAGCCCATCAGCCACCTCGGAATGAATGAATGGAATTGGAGATGATCTAAAGGCAAAAAAAAAAGCCATCAAGGTTAATGATAAATAGGTCGGCAGATTTCGTCTTTCTGATAACTCTGGTTAGTCATGGTGCAAAATGGAGACAAAGAGGCGAGAGGAAAGATGGTGTGATTTGGTAAAGTGAGCGAGAGAGCAAAACAGAGAGAGTGACAGTGAGGCGCCGAGTGCATTTTAATCAGAAACACAAGGGGTGGCATGCAGAAAGAGATGCATCTGATGAGGAATTCACACCTCCCCTTAATTACCCTTCTGTTACGTTCTCATGCAGAAATGAACGAGAGAGCAATAGAGGGTGAGGGAGAGAGACAGCACTATAAGTATTGTTCCTATGAAACCCAATTACTTCCCAGTTCTCTTTTAAAAGGGTTTAAATAGCTGCTGTTTTTCAACCTGCGAGTTCATTATCATCACGTCTTTTTTTTTTTTTTTTTTTCTTCTCCCCCTTTTCCGTTCCATTCTTTTTCTTCCGTTGCCACTTCTCTACCCGTACATGATTGTGAATATGAATGCCGCTCTTGTTCTTGTTCTTTTTAGTTCTCCTTGCGCTTTTCGGATCACAGTCTGTATTGCCTGTGTTGTGACTTGACGGCTCTACAGTCCTGCCCTCGAATCTCGAATTGCTCATATGGTAAACATTAATATTTATTCAGTAGACCTCCGTGTCCGCTATACCAGAGAAAAGCACTTCGAACATTACATTACAGAATAAGGGTGTGAATTAGATCATTGTGCTTGTGTGTGTGTGTGTGTGTGTAGTTGTTTCGATCCTAACGTTATGCACAGTAAGCTATAAAGAGACATCAAGCTGCAAGAAATGGCTTGAATGGTAAAGCCATGTGTTATATCAATTCGGTTTCTGTGTAGCATCTTTGTGATCTTTGGATCACAGTGTGTGATTGTGTATCACGCAACTCCCAATGTGTTTTGTCGTTCTGTACCCCCCCCCACCGTCTGATATCAAAGCATAACGTTTCAAATAAAGAAGGGCTATTAAATTCTGGAGGCTTCGTCTGGGTATGTGCTAACCCAGTTAAGTGTTAGCATGATTGTGTTTGCGCGCTTCTGTGGATCAGCTCGGAGTTTATTAAAGCATTGTTTATTCTTCACGGCCTATTTCTGGCTAATCTCTGCAGGCTCGATGGATGCGTAACGTTGCGTGGGATTTAAAGAGTTGGGAACCGGAAACTCCGGGCAAAGCTCGGAGCCGAAATTGAGCGCGCATGAGTATAAGGAGCTTTGAGCCAAACAGATTTTCGGTGGGAAGGTATTCAGAATGCTGGTCCCTTATCAAAGTCAACACTTTGGTTAAACTTGTTCTTGGATGAGTACATTGTAGGTCGAAGATCTCTGGATGCTCCGTTCTTGTGCCCTCCCACCTCCTTTCACTTCGCCCGTAATTAATATGGCCACTCCATCGACACGCTATCGCTTCAGGACGGATCGCGTTGGATACCTCGGAGACGGATCACACTTTTGAGGGGAACAACGGGGGCCATTGATCGATCCCTTTAAAGTCCCTAATCTGTGGAAGCGCCGTTAAAAAAAAGAATGGCCTGATTGATTCCCGGGATTCCCAGTGGGCCGGTGTCGGTTTCTGGTTTAAGCGGATCCCACAAGCCTCTTTTGTAGCGCTTGTATGAAGTTTTAAGTTACCTGGCAGCCCTTTCTCCCACCTTGCTCTCTCTCGTACTCTCCCTTTTTCTCTCCCTTTCCGTACCTCCTTCTGTGTTGGGTAACGCGATATAGGACCTGGCCTGGCATCTTCGCTCCAGCAGCTGTGGTTAAATCGCCCGGTGGTCTCCGCGACCGGACGGCCACTTAACCCGCGGCTTTTTGTGCCCCTGCTCGGCCGTCACCCGATCCTCGGGCGATGAATAATTTTCATGGAAGGTGCACTTTAATTACTTTGCCCATTTAAAGCGGCATCACGGAGGCCTAGCGTGCTCATTAATCTCGTCCCGGGATCCCTTTTTTTATTGCGGCCAGGCCCTCAAATCCCCCAGAATGCTCTCCGCAGTGTGTCCGACGGTGTCCATCCGTCCTTCTCAGAACAGTCTCGCTGTGGACACAAGAGAGCTCCGCTTTTCGTAAGTAGACTTTAAAAAAGAGAGCTTTCACACACAACCAAAAGAAAAAGGACTAAGGACTCCTTGGTAATAAGGGAGGACAGGGAAATGGACTAGAAAAGAAGGAAAAGAAGAAGAAAAAACCCTGCCTTAGTGGTTCACCGGAATCTAAATAATTGAACATGTCTGTATGTGGTCATCTCGCAAGAAAAGGAGAAGGTGAAAGACAGCCATTGTGAGTCAGCGTCTTTAAGGCGAGCAGGGCTTGGGAAAAATGCAATTTAGTTACAGGTGCACACATTACAGGAAAGCAGCCCTGGCTTTTAAACCCTCCTAACACGAGTGGTTGTGTTACTACAGAGCACACATCACTCCTTATCTCGTCCTTCTGTTTGTGCACTCTGTGCCTTTTTCCCCTCTTCCGCCTCTGTTTACCTGCCTTTAGTCCAGAAAGTAGAGGTAAACCACGTCCTCCGATAACGTCAAAATGCCACACACCCGGCCGAAAGCCCAAGATGTGTGAGCACGATACTGAGCTCCGTGAGCGATGTGTCGAGGTTAAAAGGCCTTTTTCTCTTTGTTTCTTTCAATTCCTGCCAAACACACACATATATAAACGTTCAATTATTTAGATTCCTGTGAAGTTTTAAAGCTTTATATATTTTTTTCTTTAAGCTTTCATGTCCTGCTTCTTTATTGACCAGGGATCCTTTGTTTTTTTTGGAATTTAATTGAGCTCTCCGATTTTTGGCCATTAATTGGCTGTGCAGCCAAGTCTTAACTGAGACTAGGAGTTCTTACAACCAAATTGTCAGATGTGCCTCACTATAAGGGCTCAAGCATCGCCTGCAGTATAAAGGGAGTATTAGTGGGATCTGTATTAGCAATCTGAACTTGCGCTAAATTCTTTACAATTCTTTTTTTTTTTTCTTGCGAGAGCGAGTTTGTAGGATTTAAATATGAATAAGAGTTGCGCAAACATAAACGAGGCGGGGATTAAGATATTTTGAACCTTGCACCAGGGTGGGTTGGTAGGTTGGTTGAGCGTAAATTAGGCATTCCGCAGCTGTGGAGCTGTCAAATCCACATGACGGACAAACTGAAGACAAAAAACGGTGTAAAGGTGCATCCCTTTATATGGGCCTTTTGATATTAGAAGTTGTTTATGTGCTGACACCAGACTGGTTTGTGGTTAATTTGTTCTTTGGTTTGTTACATTGCAGGTAACATGACTTTTCGAACACAAAGGGTTAATTCTTCAATCAATTTTTAAACCAATTTAAAAAATCTAGGTTTAATTCTTGGAAAATTCTTTGTGTGTAAATACCTTAAATTTGTCAAAGACCCAGGTAACTTGTTTGAATGAAAAGTATTCAAAAGGGTTTGTACCATGATCTTTACCGCCAGTTATTTGGAAATTATTGCAATCATCATTTTTGGGTATATCGCCGACCCCTAGTTTCCAATGTTTCTCAAGTGCCACTGTTTTGCTATGGTGATTTGAACAATTTCTCGAATGTCCAATCAGTGGACTGCAGTTTGGCAAATTTACCCGTTTAAATACGGCATCGTAAATCGTGATAGAAGGTGGAACATGTTTGGATGCTGAAGGGAGACAATGGCAGTGAAGCACAGTTTGTTTGTAGGGAAGCCCTGCACACACACACACATACAGAGACATGCACAGGACTCCAGCTGTGCCTCCTGGTGCTCTTGTTTGCGTGTGTGACAAGTTATCTCTGCCGTGTTTGCCGGGTTGAGGCTAAAGTGTTTCATTTCCTCTAGTGTAGGCAAGGGCCAATAAGAGGGCCCAGACACACACACACATATCAGAGATGCCTGAGAGCAGCTGCCTTGGTGCACAGAACACACTCCAGATCTGATCGAACCTGTCACAGCTTACACTTAAAACGTGTGCGAAGGCACAAGGGTGTGTGTGTGTGTGTGTGTGTGGGCATGTCAGTGATTATAGAGAGAGTGTACAGAATGGTCATGTTTAGTGTGTGTGTGTGTGTGTGTGTGTAAAGGACGCACCTGTGGGATGTCAAGTGGTCTCTTTCGACCTGGTGTGTTTGAAGTCAGGGTGACAGGAGGAATGAGGAATCAATACACACACCAGCATTAACTCTCGCCCGCACACACACACACACACACACACACACACACACAGAAACAAATACGCATACACATCTATAGTGCCGCATTCTAACGCGTTTATTATGTGCCTAAAGCGCTTTCTGGTTAAGTTCGGATTTTACACATTACCGTTCTTAGATGAGCCAAAAAAAAAAAAAAAAAAAAGGAAGATTGAGTTCCCCTTCCGCACGTTCTTCTGACGTTCATTGTCTCGTCTCCTGCTGAGAAGGAACTAATTATGTCCTCACATGTCCCTGCTCGCACCTCTGATTGTCTCCATCAGCTATAGACTTTATAATGAGTTAGGTCTCAGACTACTTTTGTAGACAAAAAAAAGAGAAAGAGAAAGAGAGAGCGAGAGGGGTAGACGAGAATATTCCAGAAGAGAATGGAACCTGGTCCACATGGAGGCTAACACCTGCGAAAAAAGGTTACACGTAATTATAAGTGACTTTTTAACCACTCCATAGTTGGAACACAGTAACATAGCTTGACCTTAAACTAGGTCACCTTACACACCTGCTGCTCCATTTCTGCTATGTGTAACACAACACACGGTCCAGTAATACATTATCAAAGCTAAAGGGACCCTATAAAGACCATTTACAATTTTAGGTATAAAATAACTACACCAATAAATAAATAGGTAAATAATTATATATATATATATATTTAAAGGTTTTATAAGTAAATAAGTGACATTTAAACTACGTTTTAACACCTGCAACACACACACAGTCCAGTATTTTTTATCGAAGCTCAGGGACCATATTTGCTCAAATGGACATTAATGATTTTTGGTATAAAATAGCTATACAAATGTAAAAATGCAGCGCTAAAAATAGAAATATGCAGCATAAAGGCTGTAAGTAAATAGAAGCGACCTCATGGTGGTGACACAATTGTAAAGCTTGAGATTAAACTAGGTCTTACACACCTGCTGCTCCATTTCTGCTACAGTTTAGTATTTATTATTAAAGCTAAGAGACTGTATAAAGGCCATTTGCTCTGACTTATTATTTATTTTTGGTATAAAATTAATCTAAAAGTCTAAAAAATGCAACACATCAAATATAAAATATGCAGCATGAAGGCTGTGATTAATTATAAGTGACTTATGACTCCTCGTAGTTGTGACACAATTGTATAGCTTGGAACAACGCACACACACAGTCCATTGTATGTATTTATTTTATTTTATTCTATTTTCTTTCTTTCTTTCTTTACTTATATATTTTTATTTATTTATAAAATAAAATTATTTTATTTTAATAAAGGCTAAAAAAGACAATTTGCTCTGGTGGACTTTACTGATTTGGGTATAAAACAACATCAAAAGTATCAAATAAGTGACTTATGACCCCTCGTAGTTGTGACACAATTGTGTAGCTTGAAACGACACACACACAGTCCATTTTATTTATTTATTTATTTATGTATTTATAATTTTATTAAAAAGACAGTTTGCTCTGGTGGTTTTTAATGATTAAAAGTATCAAATATAAATTTGCAACTTAAAGGCTATAAGTAATTATAAATGACTTTTGATGCCTCGTAGTTACCCAATTGCATAGCTTGACACAAGACATACACAGCCCAGTTTTTTATTTTATTTTATTTTTTTATACAAATGATTAAATAAAAAAATAACATTAATATATGCAATACAAAGGTTTTAAGTAATTATAAGTGACCTTTGACCCCTCATAGCTGTCACACAGCCTAACTCTAAATTAGTTTTACACACCTTCTAACACAACACACACACACACAGTCCAATATATATATTTTTTTTATTAAAGCTGAGGGACTATATAAAGGCCATATAAAGATTTTAATGATTTGGGTGTAAAAACTTCAGAAGTCTAAAATATACAGTAAATTTGCAATTTAAAGGTTATAAGTAATTATAAGTGACTTTTGTCGCCTCATAGTTGTTCCCCAATTGCATAGCTTGACCCTAAACTAGGTTTACACACTGTCTGCTAACACAATACACACAATACACACAATACACACACACACACACACACACACAGATAGTCCAGTCATTTTTATTAAACCTAAGGGGACTATATAAAGACCATTTGCTCTGTTGGACTTTAATGATTTGGATATAAAACAACATTATATTAGTGTTTATATTGCATTCCTTTAATCCTTTGCAGTTTTATACTTTTAAAGTAATCATAAGCGACCTCTGACCCCTCATATTTGTCATACTAATGCATAGCTTGACCTTAATCCAGGCTTTCACCGCATACACCTGTTGGTCCGTTTCTGTGTGTGACACATACGCACGCACACACACACACACACACACACACACACGTTCCAGTCGTTTTTTTTTAATCAAAGCTGGGGGACTATATAAAGGCCATCTTCTCTGTTGGATTTTAATGATTTCGCTATAAAATAGCTATAAAAAAAAAGTTATGCATAATTAACAGTGACATTTGACCCCTCACACACCTGCTGGCCCGTTTCTGCCACACATAACATTAGCAGACTTTCTCACACATTCACACATTCTGTCACACACTCACACATTGTGTTACACACACACACACATTCCAGTGTAGTTTTTTTTTTTTGTTTGTTTTTTTATCAAAGCTGAGGGACTCTATAAAAGCCATCTGCTCTGGTGGCTTTTAATGATTTCAGTCTAAAGCAACAGTATAAAGTCACCAATGCCACAGACAGGAGGTGTGAGACAGATGGGACTCACATGTGGAGTCCCATTACAGCAGCCAGAGAGGATTCTGGGAGTGAAAACGAGTGACTCGAGGCTTTGAACACGTTTTGTGATTCTCTTGACTCAGGAAGGGACAGAATGCGAATCATTTGGACAGAAGCTGTGCACCGAATCGAACTTGTTTTTTTATTTTAAAGAGACGCCTTGCAATAAAAACCTTCCGCTTTGGGATCGGTTGACAAAATGAGGCCGGTTTAATTAAACGACTGATCGGCCCTGTGACTTTTATGTAATCAATTTGACATTGTAAAAGGCACGAGCTTTAAAGAAGTTACCCGACACCAGCAGTAACGTGCGAGGTCTGCGCCTGATGTGTTTCATTCTCCTTCGTTCTCCCTTTTTTTTTTTCTTCTTCCCTTTGTATATTTTTAGAGCCGAAACCTTATTTTACTTACCTCAGCCGAGGAGAAAAGAGCGATTTTTCTCCTTTGACAGCTCGGCGTAGACAAACACAGCCCGCGTGGACAAAATTAACTGGTGTCATTTTTTTTTTTCTATTTTAGGGCACTTTAACCTGACGTTAGACAAAACACAGACGGCGGCCTTTTGTTTCTTTCTTTTGTCTCTGTTTTGCTGAGCTCAGCCTTCTGCTGGTGAAAGAGAAAGACCGAAAGAGAAAAGGCACGAGAGAGGGAAGAGAGAGAGATTCTGTAAAAACGGGTTAAACAGATGGATCTCGTCTCATCAACACTCCCATAATGAGTTGAGTCGCTCGTCACTGTGTTCCGCACTCGGCGATGGACGTAAATCAGAGATTTCTAAAAAAAATTATAATAATAAATAAATCTGATGTCTCGTGACATCATTTTTCCTTTTGGCATGACTTTTTCCATTAGCTAAAAAAGTTCACCTAAACACTGAATCACGTCGGTGAAAACGAGCGGAAATTCCTTTGGCGCAGCGTCTCTGTCCGACTATTTTATACACGCCGAGTGTTTCGCTGCCAAAATGCTTGTTAAACTAAGTGCTTTAGCAGGAGTAAAACAATTTGGCAAAGGCTCTCGCTGCTCGTAATGCCATAAAGATGTTTCCACGTCCTCGACGTCCCAGCGCCTTTCTGGGGCACAGAGCACTCAAAGTGGCTTTTATAGTTGTATCAACAGTTGGGACGAGAAATTCGCCTCGGGCCACAAAGACCTCGCGTTAGCCTTATCCCGTCTCAGATGAGTGTTCCTAATCATAGGGGAAATCTTTTGTCACCTCCAGGCGGAATTGGGGGATGAAAAGGGGGGGGGGGGGGCTTTGAGCATGGCAGTGCCGACCTTCTCACGAGACATGATGCTTAATTTCGGACGTGTCAGCGATATGTCAGAAGTCTTAACGCTGTCGCGTCGGGTAATGACTTCCTCGGTTTTCTCTTTAGTAGGGGAATGTGGATTACAAGAGGGGTTTCTGTTCATAGCCATTTCGTAAAGTCCCAAAATGAAAAAAAGGGCGTAGGTATCAACAATTTTGGGCTTGGTGTAGAGCTAAAGACCAGCAGCCCAGTGAGAAAGTAAACTAACCCCCACCCCTAACCCTATTTTTAACCATTATTATCATCATTTTATACGAATAGAGTAGAATTTTGCAAGCGTGAGACGATGTTGCTTTAAAATATTTGCACAAAAGGTATCGACTTTCCTGATATTTACTTGAAATTTTGCAAAGTATAGATGGAAACATACCTAGAGGCGTCACTAAAATACGAATTGCAATACAGCCACTGTGATAGGCTAATCTCTATTTTAAATTGATACATCACTGAACAACCCTAGTCCGATTGTGGATAGCGCTTTATGGGAAACTCTCAGTCTCAGTCTCTCATTGAAAGAGACATGTTTTGAGACGCGGGATGGCCAGGCGTCTTTTGTGACCCTGTTTCCTCTGACGAACTGAAAAGTGTTTCAACAAACTGTGAAACCGCCTCCATTTCCATGACAAAAAGTCAGCATCTGCCAATTAAGTGCTTACAGGGCGGATTTGGACTCGAATAGGAGCACAAAAGCAGGGCCAAACCCGCTTTCGCTCGCCGTGTAATTGGGAATGAGCACGGTTTAAAGAAGCTTGACACCCCAAGAGCAAACGGTCCTTTTTACGTCCAGCAATTACTGTAAACTCTGAATCTGTGATACCCCACACAAAAATGGGAGCACCCGATTTGTTTAATTTGGACTCCGCTCGATCTATGGACTGCATCTTTTGTTTTGGTGGAGCAAAAGTTTGGTCAGTGTTTGTTGTATGAAGAATGTGCTGTCTGGGTGTAAAAAGCTCTGCGTGGTTGCGCGAGAGAGCGACATTGATGGTGGTCTTTTCGGGTTTTGAGCTCATCGTGTTCGTCCACACAGTGTGTCCTCATTGTCCCGCGCTGAAATAGGGAGCGGGTTATGGATAGGAAAGGGCTGCTGCTCTGGGTTAACGCTGAGCCATTCAAGCGAGTAAACAAAGAGCAGCTTGTTTTGAATGGTGGGCTTTATTTAACACTGCTCGTGTTAGGCTACTTAAAAAAAAAAAAAAAGAGTTTTTAAAAAGACAATGCAATTAAGAAAGAGGCATTGACCACCAATTAGACCCACGTGATTGATGAGCAGGATTTCTGCAATGCGCTTGCGTTTTTTCTTTTTTCCACCCTTTACAAGCTTAAGGAGCACCGCGTTTCGAAACTGTACCTGACTCTTTATTTTGTGCAGAGGGAAACAAATTAAAGGGGAAGGCCAGCAGCGAGGGTTGAAATGTTAAGCTAATCAAAATTGGGGTTCCTGTATCTGGCTAGGCTCCCGACCTTAATCAGGCCTCTGACTTCAAAGGGGCCACCCAAGGCCCTTTTCTCTTTCTCTTTCTTTCTCTCTCTCTCTTTCTCTCTCTCTCTCTCTCTCTCTCTCTCTCTCTCCCTCCCCAACACACACACATGCATTGCAATGCTTTTCACGAGGCCAAAGCACGAAAGCAATTCGTCTTCCATGCTGCATGTATCGAGGCATGTTTCTTCTTTTCCATCTGTGCCATGGCTTTTGTCGTTTTAAGCGATGAGCAATAACCTCCAGTGCTGGAAAAAAAAATGCCCCAGCTTTGATCCTAAATTAGAAAACATCATCCCTGTAATGGAGCAATTTTACAAAAGTGCCCTCCATAATTACTTAATGACACGAGACCTAGCGTATTTGCCGCACGCAATTTGCCCCTATCCTCTGAGCGCCTTAAAACTCAAACACAATTGATATAATTAGGCCAACCTGCACTGCTTTGGATACAAATTTTTCTACTTTCATTGCTCGAAAGTCGAATAGCGAGCTGTCCATTTTTAGTCACGTTGCCGCAGGTGCTTCACGGAGTCAAAGGGCAATCGTGCGGAGCGGATTTACCGAAGGAATAATTGCCGGGCTTTTCAGCTCTGAAGATATCTGCGGTTTCGAGCCGAAACGCAGACGCATTATCCAGCCCATTAGAGGCGACGACCGCTAAATGTACCTTTATTGTCTCCTGATTGCCATATGAATATGGAAGAGAATTACAATGCAATAATCATAGAAGGAGTGAGTGATGGGAAAGACTTTGGCGCCCTTGTGGATGTTTTTATGGCCATTTGAGTGCTTGACTGAATCAGTTCATCAAATGATGCTGTATCATTTCATGGAGATGAGGCCTAAAGGAAATAAATCCAAAGAAGTGGTCAAATCTTCCCTGTTATGTTTACTACCTAGCAATGGATGTCCCACTGTCCCAGACCAGTTCTTTATATTTATATAGCAATACATGCTTGGAGATCCTCCTGATAGCACCGTATTCTCAGGTAAGAGGGCTAAATAATTTAAGATCATTTAAGATTTTTCATGTTCATTACAGAAATTGAGCTCCTCTGATTTTGCACAATGGGGTAAACGGTGAAGTGGTTCGAAGAAGGTATTCCGGTGCTGGCGAGTTATGTTTCGGCTCTGACCAGCCCACTAGTGGACAGAGTTCTTAATCCTCCAGATGTATGAAAAGTGTGCAAGGATCTGCCCCACGTTTAATGGGTGATTTAGGCCTGCACTCGACATAATTCCTGGAGGAATTTTGGGCCCCCTGACAGGTCGAAACACTGGGCAGTTTTTGTTTCCAAAGTCCCATTGGCCCCTCTGTTTACTCAGGGCTCTTAGTCATCCTCACCCAAGATAATGTATATCTTGAAAAAACGGCAGAAACAGCAGCGACACCAACGTAGACGGTGTATCAGGCCATTAAACCAATCTCTTCACCACAATGGAGAGTTTATTTCTCTCGTCCTACCGATCGGCGCGGTGCTTCTCTATATTGCCCCCACTGTTTATGCAGGTATTGCACCACACTCATGCGTTGCGTTCATTTTTTGTAACTTGCACAATCGACGTGCCGAATGAACGCAGGATGCATGCGGCAGCCGTCTTGCGTACACGTACGCGTACTATAAACCTGGCCTAAGGATTTACAAGAACACTGTTAGTAAAAAGAAAAAAGGTCTTTTATCCAAAGAGACTTACAATTGACACAAGATAGAGTCCAAGCATATAGCTGTGCACTTAAGGTGTTCAGGGTGTTGCTCAAGGGCCCAATAGTGGGATTTTAACTCACAACCTTCTGATTACTAGCTCAGAACCTTAACCGCTGAGCTACCACCACCCATCAAGGTGCCAATGCTCGTCACTGGGATGGGACCCTCAAGGGTACGTCTTAGGACCTTTAGTGTTTTTCATCTGGGAAGGTTATATGTAGTGTGCCTGTAGTGTGTCCTTATTTAAGGTACATATTTGGAGCTTAAGGATCACTGCTGTATCTTTGATTTACATTTACATTATTTGTACCTGTTCAGTACCTTGAAGCTAAATCGATAGCACACACAAACACATGCACACAGCAGCGGTTTTAGGTTTTAGCCCTGTTTTACATCACTTATGCATTTTTATTCTGGAAAGCCCCGGCCTGAGTCGACCCCGGCTTAGAACCGGTCACTTCATCCAGCTGGGAGGTTGACGCATTTGTGTTTAATCCTCCATATTGTTGTTGTTTTCATTGCATAAAATAACAGTAAAGGGGGATTAAGGAGTAGACGTCCTGGGGATAAAACAAGTCCCTCACAGCTGTTTGCTCTGCTCTGTGGATCCGATCTGCTCACAGGGCGCTAAGGATCGGACTCTGCCTTTTGAACCCACACTAAGATGGAGAAAGAGTAAGAGAGAGGTGAAGGAGGGAGTACAGGAGAAGGATATGGAATAAATGAAATGAGCGCTATAGTGTTTTGCCATGTTGTTGTGTCTCTTTTCTACAGCCCTTTCTGACTCGTTGGTTCCAGAGTTAGTTAGTTAGGCAAGTCAGAGAAAGATAGAATGTCACAGTCACAAAGGACAGAAGCTCTCATGCTTTTTAACCAAACGCGGCCAGTCGAGAGGAGAACGGAGCATGAAAGTGAGCGCAGACCTGTGGGGCAGAGTGAGAGGGCGCTTTGTTCGAGAAGCTAGACGATCACTCTGTGACAATCCCAGTTCACATATTCACTCCCGGGCCAGAAAGAGGACAGAAACACTCCGACTCTGAAAGAAAGGCGATAATCAGGCCTTTCTCACGCCGCTTAGCTGATCCTCAGACCCAGGAGAGCAACGTGACGTCTTTTAGCAAACTGAGGAACCCGACGTTCAGCCAAAACATAAGGCTTGGTGCCATTTAGATCTGTAGTTTAGTAGATACTTTTCGGATCGATATTGTTATTTAGTTACTTGGTTAATCATTGCGGAATGCCTGATAATGCTTTCCATGTTTGGAAATGTGTCTAGTTTTCTGTCAGACATTGTAAAAAACGCTTGATTGATTGATTGATTGATTGATTGACTGACTGATTGATTTATTAATTGAGTGACGGATTGATATAGTTATATACTGTATACAAAGTCCACTACCAAGAACTTAGGGTAACCCTAACAAGAAAAACTAATACTGTACGTTTGTTTAACTAAAATTAATTAAACACTTGTTGGCTATTTTTAAAAAGCGTAATGAATATATATATATATATATATACACAGTGGGGTCCAAAAGTCTGAGAGCACATTGAAAATCCAGCAGCATTTTTCACTGTTGTTTTGTTACACTGTGGTATCAATCTCTCTTCTGTTCATAAATCCTTCTGTTACTGCCATAAATCTCAAACTTGGATTCATCAGTAAATAGGACTTTTTTTCCATTGATCCACTGTGAAATGCTGGTATGTTTTAGCCCATGCCAAGAGTTTAGCCTTGTTTCTGTTCCTGAGAAGTGGTTTAGAGACTGCTACTCGTCCTTTGAGACCACTACTAGCTAGCCATCTTTTGACACTACTTTTGCTGATTGCAGTTCTCGTTCTTTATTCCGCACATTCTGTATCTGTGATGAAGTTGCTGTTCTCTCTCTCAGTGAACAAAGCTTTATGTA
>JAOUQW010000023.1:2135321-2147540 GCA_028565825.1 Olivaichthys viedmensis
TGTTATTTCATAGTGTTAATGTCCTCATTATTATTCTAAACTAGTAGAAAATAGTAAAAATTGACCAAACTTTTGACTGGTAGTGTATAAATCACTTTATACATGAATGTAAGGTGTATTATAAAGTAGCCAAAGCAAATAAAGTTTCATATTTCTAGGATTGTTCCACTTTTTGTAAGTACTGAAGGTACACAAAGTGAACAAGGCTGAGGTTTAGTGCACGAGACAGCACGCCGTGTTATTATGAAATGTCAGGATGAATATATAGACATGACGTACATATCGTTTGAGCAATGTTCAGCATGAACTCGGCAGCGGTGGGTTCAGATGAAATCGGCCCGATGATTCACACGGTTTTATTCCACACGGGCAAAACGTTCCAACGCAATAACGTAACCGCGTTGCCGCATTTAATATGCGCCGAGGTTCTCTGATCTTTTGGGAAATACTGTTTTCTTCACCTTTACTGCCGCTTCATTGCGAGAAACAGGCAGATGATTTTCCATCACTGTCATTTAAATTCACTTTAGTTACTTGTTTACATATTACGTTTGGAGAAATAAAGGGAAAAAAAGCCTCCAGATTGCACTAACGGTGCCGAAATGATTGGACTGAGGAAACCTGAATAATATGTTTATGCTGTATATAAGAGGTGAAAAAGTCTGTGTCTACTACAACGAACTTGTGATTAAAGACGAGTGTAATTTTGACAAACAAGATAACATTTTTCTTCACTAACATAAGTGAAAATAGTTTGTTTTATATTGTATTATATTATATTAACTGAGTCAGTATCAGGTGTTAAGCAGTGAATAAAATACAAATTGGCAAATAAAATGTACCTATTGAAAAAGGAGCCTTGGAAGCCTGAATATATATACTGTATTTATTTAATTTAATTTATTTATTTATATATATATATATATATTCTCTCTTTTTTGTTTTGTTTTGGTGGCAGATGAACATGGTCAGTGTCTGAAAAGGTCTGATCTCCAAATGACACTTCTTCACCCATTAGAATGATCTAAAGCCCACATGTGAGCGTACCCAGGCCTCGTTCGGGCACTTACCTAGCACGAGTTTTACGGCCCTTAAATGCCACCCACTCATGCGCGGGCTGCAGCCTCACTGGGCACAGAGGGACGTAATGTGCACCAGCAGGGTAGGAAGAACCATTCGAGAGCACCACGCTTCAAAATTAGAAAATTAGAGCCACGAGCACACAGCCTGTCATCTCTCAGAGTCATTCCTGCTACACTCACTGACCCATGGCCTTCTGAAGCAGACCCAGCCCAGGTTCTCCCAGCACCACAATCTGCCTAAACATCCTGCAGATATTTATTTATGGCTTGGTTTTTGCTTCATTTTAGGGAAAATGTGTCATCGCTGAATTGTCTGGTCCAGGTTGACGCACCAGGGTTGGAACAAAATATAAATAATAAAATATACAAAGTGCAGACAAGAGGTTGGGCCTCTGCCCAATCCAGCATGCCTAAAGGCTTTAAAGTGTGGACTTCCCCTCTGCGCTCTGATTTTCCTCGACCCCTTCTTTTTCAAGTCACTGAACTGATGACTACAAGACACATAAATTACTGGTTTGAGACACAGGCCGCTGGTGTGAGTCACCTCGTGTGTTCACTTTTGACTAAACAGGGAGGATTTGTTGCGTGTCCGTGTGGGGTGTGGTGTGTTGCTGAGTGTGTGTGTGTGTGCATGCCTGGGCTGGAGTGCCTCTCCGGTCTCGCTCTAACCGAAGCTGACAAAGCTCTCCGTTACGGTGGCTGAGGAGGCTCATTCCGGCCCAGGGAGAAGTGAGAGAGCGAGTGGGAGAGAAAATGTTGTCACTGCAGTACCATCGGTTCCTCTCCACATTCATCAATGTGCTGGACATCAATGGCCACTTGCTCTATTTTCTGACTCACTGAGCCTCTACTGACTGAGAGAACACACTCATCTCCTCTTCTTTCCTCTCGTCTCGCTCTCTTCATTCTCTCCTCTCCTCGCCTACAGTTCTTCATGTCTATTTTCTCTCTTCTCGTACTTCTCCTACTCCTTTTCCACTGACGAGGTCCTCATCCTGGAGCCGTTGCTGATCATGGAACCGGCCCATGATTCCGCTGGTCTAAGAGCCTAAACGTTACATAATCAGTAATGATGCACAGGCACAATAAAAATAATTTTACCATCAAAACTCAAATCCTTAGATAAAATCATAGATAAAAAAAGTTCTATCGGCACCTTAAAGCGTTCTGTGGTCAGTCCCTCTGGGGGAACCCTTAAAGATTCTATGTAGATCCCTGTCAGAAAAGTAGAACCCCTTTAGAAAGCTAGAATTGTAAACCATTTAAAACCATCTAACATGTATATCTACACATTCTTAGATACAATTTTGTTTGTCGTAGTAGCCAGCGAAATGGCTTCCTCCTTGGATCACTGATTCTTGTGTGGGATATTTAATTGCGCAAAAAAAAAAATTCAGTAATAATCTTTAAAACTCTCCATTCTCACTCTCAGCTCTTATTTTAATGACGGTCATGAAAATAATTTGGCAAAATGACACCACTCCAAGCCCCTGATGTTACTTATTTTTGGTTTTTGGTTTTGGTGCTGGAACTGAACCAGGTGCAGAACAGTTCTAGATTAGGCACTGGCTCCGGAACCAGCCTTAAAACCTTGTCGGTGTTGACCTTGTCATCTTGTTCATCTCTTCTCCTTGCACCACTTCCTATTCCTCTCATCTCTCTTTCTTACGCTCTGTTGTCTTTGTCTAAGCTCTGTGTGATATTGCTCTTCCTTCACTTTCTTTCTTCCTGATTCTTAGTCCTGCTCTTTGAGAATCCTTCTTTCTCTCCCTCTCAATCCCTTTAAGCCATAACATTTCTGGGCATTTTTTAGTACCTTTATATGCAAGTTCACAGTTTAGTTTATTATATATATATATATATAATAATTATTATTATTATTATTGTTATTATTATTTTGATGATTCTATATATTGATTTTTATAAAAAAAATGTTTTCCTTTCTTTTCTTTTTTTTGCTGTTACTCAAAAAAGAAAAAGTGTAAGTTATTGTCAATGCATGAGTCATATCTACTGGCTGATGGATCTCGGGCGATAACATGATAAAGTGATATGCAAGAGTTGATTAGCTCAGGGAAGGAGACAAATCGGAAACGTGTTTGGATTTGGATTGGGGCTTAGATTCGCTTTGGAGCTGTGAAAAGTTAACGCTGATCGCGGAGAATCCATTCAGGGCCGCACACTGTTTATGCATTATTTTAATGCTGGTCATGAAAATTACTCGAGTTATTGTCATGGCGACTAAACAACGCCATCCCCAAGCCTCTGAGCGGCTTTTTGGTGCTGCAACCAGTTTTGCCAGACGAGAATTGGCTCTTCTAGGGACTGGTGCTTTGATGCTTTTTTCAGCTAAAGTGCCACAATCTTTGTAGTACCAACTATTAGTTTTTATAATGGTTGAAGAAGAAAAAAAAGACACGTCCAAAATGCAGAGGGTTCATGTTGGACTTGGACACTTCTTCTCTCTCTCTCTCTCTCTCTCTCTCTCTCTCTCTCTCTCTGTCCATTGACTGCTTGAATAGGCTTCAAAGCTCTGACCAGTCAGATTAGAGCCAGGGGCTACTGCACATGCTCCATCTTACTAATGCCCACACACACACCCTTTCCCACCCTTTCCTGCACCATTGCCGTCTGCGCCATTTCCTATGACACATCAATGTACTGTACTATCGGAATCATTTCCCATCAAGCTAAAATGAGGTCATTGCATGTATATCTAACAGAATCAGCTGAGTTGACTCGCCTGGTTATTTCCCGCGTCATCAGAAACCACGTGTCTCGATTTTCCGGTGTGAGTAATTGAATATTTAGCGGGGATAAAGCTCGAGAGTGGGTGTATGAGGAATCTGTGTGCCGCGTCTCGACTCGAATAGGTTTTCAAATTGAAAGAAATGAGCTTATACATTCCACTCCTCACCCCTCCTCCCTATAAGCCATGCCGAAGAGGAGAGAAGAGGGAAGAAAAAAACGAAACGTGATGAAACTTTCATAATGAAGTTTTTATAATGAAGTGACATTTCCCTCCCGCTAAAGGTAGAAAGAAAGAGAGAGCAAGAGAAGGGGGGAGATGGTGACATAGACGGAGAGATAGAGGAGAAAGTCGAGGATATTAAAAATCCCCATGCATAATGTAGCTCTAATGTATTCTAATGCAGGACATGATGGAAACTCGCTTCCGCCTGAATTAGCATGAGCGCGCCGAGGTTTCGGAAGGTCGCTAATACCCCGCGCTAACGTCGCTAATATCGGTATCTGGCGCTCGGCCTCCGATAGGACAATTTTGCTAATTCTTTTCTACGTACGGCCCCTCGGGTGTGTTAAAAAGTCAGCGAGGTTTGAGTCCCGAAGATGTCATTCATATTAATGGCTGTTACAGGGCACTGGGTAAAAATACCATTGGGATAATTGAGAAGGAAAAGAGAGAGAGACGGAGAAAGACAGATGACATCTCATATTAGCATTCATTTCTCTCTTTCTCTTAGCCAGCATTATGGCTGTTCGCAATTACAGTCTCGTGTAACTTAACTGAAACCGCTCTAATTATGATTCCATTCAAATGTTGAGCAAATTTGAGATGAATTGCTGAAAAGTCGCCGAAATGAAATCACAAATCATACTACCATACTAAACCTAGCCTATATCAAAATAGCATGCCACCTGTCGTACATAGCCTTTAGCCAACAATGTTAGATAGCTAGCTAAACATTTAGCAGGAACAATAAAGCTTTCCGGACTATCTCAACTTTTACTGTTGCAGGCCCAAAACTCTGGAGCCGCTTTTGACTCAAATATAAGTCAAGTATTTTAGTCACATTTGAGTGCTTTTTCATTGAAAAACAAGAACGCAGGTTTGTGAATCCAGGTAAATAGCTTGTGTGTGAATGGGTTAGAACTCAGGGAGGTTCTCCATTAATTACTGATATGCTAGTAATTTGAAGAGGAGCATCAAGACAACAGATAGGCTATGTCCAAAACAGCATACTACCATTTTAAACCTAGCCTATGTCAAAATAGTATGCCACCTGTGGTACATAAGCTTTAGCAAACGGGATTAGCTAGCTAAGTAGTTAGCAGGCACAACAAAGCTTTCTTAACTATACTTCCATACTAAATAGTATGTCTAGTACTAGTACATTGTAGCACAGCTACTGTACTGTACTGTACTTTAACTTCACATATTATTTAGTACAATCACAATGTGATTTCTGATGTAGCCACAGACAGACTGGAGCATGCCCTTGCCAAGTTATTATTTAAAAAATCTGCTTCCATGACTTATATTTATTGCATCTTCACTCTTTGCCATATTTTTTAGTTTTTTTGCAAATTTCTGGCATTTCCATTCAGCTTTTGGACTTTAGACTCAACTATTACAACGCTGGACTCACACCAAAGGCCTGAACAAGTTGCAGAACCCAGATGCTAGGGTTCTTGCCCACACTAGACTCTGGGTACACATAACCCTCACACGTAAACACTCGCACTGGCTTATTGTCCACTTCCACCTACTGTAAATTTTCTTAAATTGGCCTGTACTTGCCATTCTAGCCTCCTTCTTTCATACTCACCTGTGCATATTCCCTCTATCGAGGCTTCGCACTGGAAAAGGGTTTTTAGTGTTGCACTCTGGAACTCTATTTGACTCAAACATAATGGCTTTAGTCATATTTTGGCGTATAAACGACTTGTGGTTGGTGTGTGTGAATAGGTCAAAATGGGAGGTTTATATACACTAGCTGATTGTTCTGACATTTTCAGCATAACATCAGGTGCTCTTTGGTTGTTGTTGGACCAAAAATGACTTTTTTATAGAATGGCCATTGGTAGCTTCAGCTCCTCCACTTGCAGGTTTGATTACAGTTAAATAAGACGATGTGTGTATGTGTGTTGGTGTGTGCGTGAGGATCTCCACATGTCCTCAAGTAATAACCTGGTCTTCCATTCGGTCTTCCATCTCTATGGTAAAGAGGCAGCTGTTTGCGAAAGGCGCCTTAGCCTTGTACGCCAAACCGCCAATCAAGTGACAGACAAACAGCGACGAGGGTAAAATATCCAATTACTCAGCTGCGAAACCTTCTCAAGTGTACAAGTGTCATGTTAAATTGCAGCCCCACGCCATTGCTATATGCCTACTCCTCTTGGGTAATTGACACTTGGTGCATACAATGAATTTGGATGGAGCAAAGGGCGAGGAAATATGAATGAAAGTAATGCAAGGTCAGAAATGTACAAGCTTAAAGCAGCAGCAAAGTCTAATAGAAGACTGAATTTGTTCAGGACAAATAATACGGGCCTGCCGTCCTCAGTGGCTTCGCTGTGACATGATCGTTTCTCATGAAATGCACTAAAGGTTATAAAGGGGGGTTTGTCTACATCTTATTTGTCAGATTTTATACTAATGTACTAATCTTTTTTCGGATGTTGAAGGTTTTCTTGGCGTAGTCAACCAGAATTCCGACTACAGTACAGTATGGCAAAGCTCGAACTGATGTGCTGGTGTGTGTGTGTGTGTGCGTCCAAGAAACGCTACTGCAGTTACACTGTTTGAGTTAGATTACATGAGACATGTCAAAACAGAGTTTGACTGGCGCGGTCTGGAGGCACGCGCTGCCGTTTGCATTAGTGTCAGATGCTCGGAATCCGAATTTAATCCGCAGTCTCTCGTTAACAACGGGTCAGCGCAGAACAAAAGACCCGGACCAGCGAGGTCACGATCCTGGGTCATTACCCTTTAATGCTTTTCACACACACTCTTACAGATGAGCTAAAGGTTCTCGTGGGAGTCATTTTTTTCCCCCCTCGTTTTTAACAGCGTAGGTGCATTCTCGTTACTGGTACCCCATTAGAGCTCACTCGTGATGCACTCGCCTTAATGGCGGCCAGCCAAAGGTCACTCCAACTGATGCCATTTAGTGTCGAGAATAATAGCCAAAGTAGGAATTTTTTATGCTGAATTATTCATACTCTTATTCCACAGCAACCCTGTGGCAGTTCCTTATTTTGGACAACAAGCTAGGATCATTTTGATGTTGAAATCGTATCGTTGTCTCTCAGATGGCAACAGTATGCAGTCAATAGGAGTTTTAAATCATTTAAATGTTTTTTCTGAGCAAAAAATGGTCATGGTTAGATACCAGGTAAATGTCGTCATTTTTGGCTAATACAGCTCAATCTTAACTAGCGTTAATGTTCTATTTGTTATCTAGCTAACAAAATACCAATATTTTTACTTGCGCTTAGCTAACGTTAGCTTGAGCACAGAGTAGTTTGCTGATGTAGTTGGCATTGTTTGGATTGGTTGCCTGATCATTTCCTCTCTGAGAAAACATTTTAATAAGTAAAAACTATATGGTTAGCATTATTGAATAAATGATATCAACGTGGCTAATAAGAACATCATCGACAGGCATGATTGCATAAAGACAAGAGCAAAAAAGACAAACTGACATGAGAAAAAGGTGAGAGCTCATAGCATGGCGACGTCAAGCACCTGTGGTTTATTGGAATGTTCATTAATAAGGCTGGGTGTGCCACGGGTTCAGGTATGCCTCTGTAAAAAGGATGGGGGGCTCGAGGTGAACTCGTGGTCAGAATTATTTTTAACTTAATTGTCGTTCGCGAGGCAGACGTGTTTTCTTCCTTCTGGCTGAGATGAGGCCGTCTTCCGCTGTTTGCTCTCTAATTGAAATTTCCATTACCAGGCGTAAACATTTGAGAGCCGCCGCGTGAATATTCATCAGCTCAGGAGTCGAGAGGTGCACGTGTGTGTGTGTGTGTGTTTTAAAAAAGTAATCTCCGTATGAGGTCCGCTGGGTTGACGGTTGTAAAGTTTACATATAGTGTACATGTTGCAACCTTTCTGACTCTCTCTCTCCCTCTTTGTGCATTTCAGCTCCGTCTCAGGTCAGCGAGGTGATAAGGGAGCGAGTTCAGGAGCACAGCATCCAGCTCTCGTGGCAGGAACCGGAACAGCCCAATGGAGTCATCACCGAATATGAGATCAAGTACTATGAGAAGGTGAGGCTACTGAAGTCAGAAAAAGAGCAAGGAGAGAGGGAGCAGGGGAGAAGCAATGAGAAATCCAGAGAGAGTGCACGCGTAGGTGTTGTGTTTTTGAAATCAGGAAGAGTGCTATTCTGTCTCCGCATTCGAGTTAGACACTGTGTGGGTACCTGCCTTTCACCAACCCAGTTGGCGTGCAGCCCTTTTTTTTTTTTTCTCCTGGCTTGTGTTCCTCTCCTCCTCTACGCTGTACCATTTGCATTCGCCCTGCCTGCAAACATTCAGGTCTGTCAGGAATGCGTCCTTCCCCCTGTAATTGATATAATGAATAAGACACTCAGGAGATTTGAATTAGTCAGAACTGTTTCATACGCTAGAAAATATCAGCAGTGCCGCAGGCATACACACACGCACACATGCACGCACAAGCATGCTCACAATCGCTACCATGTGTTCGCCATTAAGCTCCTAAAGTCCTCTACGCACACTGCAATGTACACATTGACTTTTCAGACTTTCGGAGCCTACTGTAGGTTATGTCTTAGGGATAAAGAAAGTTTATTATAGCATGCAGTTTGCGTGATCATAGATTGTTAGCTTTCCTTACTTGTTAGCAACATTACTCTTGTAGTTTCAGTGCAAAACTAAACAAGCAAACTTTGGACACCAAATCTACATTTGAGGTAAGAGGAAAATTGGGTACTTTTTTCCTCATTTTCGGCCAAACCTTTCCTTTAACTGACATAGAGTTAGTTAGACACTGAGCATAAAGTTAACACAAAGGCTCAAAACACACCAAAAAAAGGAGAGGTTTGATGACCGGCCTGTTTCCCAGGCAGTTCCAGTGCAGTGGTCGGAAAATTAAAGACAAGCGTTTCCTCAGCAATCCTCAGCATTACGTTAACAACATGTACGTGAGAGAAAGAGAAGCGGATCACATGCGAAGCTCTCGAGGCTCAAGCCCATTGTAAACCAAGTGCTGCTCTTGACAGGGCGCTTTCTCAGTTACCACAGTAACGCATGAAGGCTGTCGTTGTTTCAATATTATTCCTCTCTGCATTCGAAAACAGCGAAACCCTTGAAAGTCCGTGGATAAAACCCTTGAGAGCAGATTTCCCTCAGCATGAAGTACTTGCAAAAAGTGTTTGTTTCCCCTCAGCTTGAATGGAGAAAATCATTGTCTCTCGTTTTTTGTGTAAAGGACCAGAAGGACCGCATCTACTCGACAGTGAAGTCCAGGTCCACCTCAGCCACGGTGAACAACCTGAAGCCCAGCACGGCGTACGTGTTCCAGATCAGAGCATTCACCTCTGCTGGATACGGCATGTTTGGCCCCAGGCTCGAGGTCACCACCAAGGACGAGTCGTCAGGGGCCGGTATGGATTACAGATATTATTAACTTTAAAACCGATGCTAATTTAGATTAAGAACTTAAACAAGTAACAAAGCAAACATATTTATTTAAAACGTAGAACAATACTAAACATGTCTTTTTTAATAACGTCTACAACCTTTAATGATTTAACAATTAATCAATAAAAATTAAAATGGATTGTATTTTTTTTATTTTTATAAAATACAGTGCAAAGTCTTAGGCACCCTAAATTTTTATATAAGTGTTGTCTTAGACGTTTATTTTATGTCTTCTGCATTAGTGTGCCATTAGAAAAGAGCTAATTTTAGATCTCCAAACATTCAAAGTAACATATTAAGTACTTTTTAGATAAAAACAGAATGAAGGTTGTTCTGGGATTTTACCTGCAGAGACAGAAGCAAGTGAGATGCATGTTCTCCAAGATTCTTGGAACAACCTACCAGACGATTTCCTTATAAAACTGCACGACAGTGTGTATAAAACAATTGAGGCAGTTTTAAAGGCAAAGGCTGCTCACACCAAATATTGATTTGGTTTAAGAACTACAAAGTACAGATTTAATCTGGATTTAAAAACACCTGTAGAGCTATAAAGTGTTTCAATTATTTTTTTAAACACTCTTCCAGAGTTAAGGGACGATATAAGAAAAACCTGGAGATCATGTTCAGGTCATTTTGATCTGTCGGTAATGAGCGGACATAAGTGTTAAAAATGATGAGTAGCTACGACACAAAAAGTTGATTTTAGTCTCTCAAAAAGGGTTTCACTGTGTCTGTATCTAGAAATATTGGTTAAATTGCCAGTAATTCAGATGGAGATACATTGGGATTTTTTAAAACAAATATTACAATTGGTATTGCATCCATTGTAAAGTAGGGAACAGAATATGGTCTCAAATTGTTAGCTGTATTTCTAAAAAACATTTTTGATCCTTCTGGGTCTTCACTGCAAACGAACAAACCCCAAAAAACCCATATCAGAAGCAACCAATAACACTGAAGTTAACTCGTCTTTACTTGCTGATGCCGGACCTCGGTGTTCTGCCTTGTTTTTTTCTGCTCTGTGTTCGATTTCGAGGGAGCCGGTTATTTGAGCAGAACTGCACGACTTCCCTGTAACCCCTGCGCAAAAAAAAAAAAAAAAAGCCTGAACGCTTGTCAAATTCCCCTCCATGATGTGCTCTTTAAATACTGCTGTCCTGGTGTATAATTTATTGAGCCGGAGCTGCATATCCTGTTCCCTCAGCACTCTGTCAATGCGAGTGCTCTTTTAGCGGCGGAAGAAAACGGTCTGAACGCGAAACGCTCCAACCTGAATGTGTCATTGTTTCAAATGAAGGGCACCACGTTACCGCTGGGAACTATTAAGCCCATTTTCAGAAACAGTAGAACCGTGCACTCGGAGAGAGCCCCTAAAATAGAACGGAGAGAAGCCGGAAAAAAAGGGGGTTACTGCTCTTCCGCTCATCCACACACTAGCATTAGCGGTAGCGCGAGAAGCATTCAGCAAGCTAGTGGATGCACTATGGGCCTAGTGCTGGTTTATATAGATTGGTGTTTTGGGTTAAATTTGTTAACACAGTGCTGTTTCTTCAGCAAGCAATGTCAGGACTGGTCTGGGGTTTACACTTACATACAGGGTCGGATTTCCCCAATGTGGCCTGTCACCTCATAGTGGTACCAAGGTTGTGTCGGTAAAGGGTGGAGTTTGGATGGCAGGGGGACATCATGCCTATTCATATCCTATTCATAGATGCATTTATGATCCTATGTGATTGTTTGATGTTTTAACAGCCTCTCTGTCTCTCTGCTTTGTGTGTGTGTTTAGCCACGATTGTGTCGAGCGAGCAGAACCCGGTCATCATCATCGCCGTAGTGGCAGTGGCCGGCACCATCATCCTGGTGTTCATGGTGTTCGGCTTCATCATCGGGAGAAGGTACGCTCTCGCGGCCCCCGTTGACTCGCCGCTCCTGTGAGTCTCCTCCGCTCCGGCATGTGCTTGCTTTTGTTTCCTGTCTCTCGCGGGCGTCACGGTGGATTCTTCCACACGCTCCCACCGACCCGATCACACTCGCCCATCAGCATGCCGCTTGTGTCACCAGTGTCCATGCCAGGAACGAGCGTGTGCTACTTTTGCATGTTTTGTTTTTTTTTCCATTCACTTTTGAATTGGATCCAGTATGAAGGGAGAATGCCACAGAAAAGGAAAAAAGTCCACACTGTTTCAGTCTACTGGCATGTGGATGTGCATACACATGTGTGTGTGTGTGTGTGTGTGTGATGTTCATCCTCCCCCATCACTTCCAAGCATGCCAGTGTGTGGCTGAATGCTGTGCTGTGATCACTTCATGTTCAAAGTTGGATTTTGACAGAATTTGTAGCAATCTGAGTCTGTAATTCATGAGAAATATATGTTTTCCGATAGACTTCATCCATAGCCCAACATCTCAGCCAAAGTAACGCAATATTTGCACCACGACCCGACCGATATTAAGAATCTTATCAGCGATACAGATTTTTTAGGAGCTGATTCTGATATATATTCTATTAAGCAGACATCAATAGTTTTAGCTAATTGTGGGCTTTAATTGATGTTGATATGTCTCAAACTCGCACAGCAAAAATCATAAAGTCTTGAAAGCCACTTATAAATAACCTACCTTAACCTTTAAAACAAGTACATTACTGTGCAAAAGTCAGAGAGCACCCTTTTGTTTATTCAGTTTTCAATCAAATGGCCATTCAGTACTTATTGTTAAT
>JAOUQW010000023.1:2147818-2165983 GCA_028565825.1 Olivaichthys viedmensis
TACCTAACATGAACTCTCAATATAAGAACGAATTTAAAATTCTGAAGGCCCATTCATGAACCATCACATTCATTGATGTGGTTTTCCTGTAATAATAACATAGAGACATTATCAGTGCTTTGTTGGCGCGATTTCCACCAATTTTTGATTTTATCGGCCAACTGATATATTGGTCGGGCCCTTCCGCCAGAATGTCGTCTTATAAAAAACAGAAAATAGGATGTATAGGCTGAAATTATATATTTTTTATTCAGTTAGGTGGCTGTGCTTCTTGCTCAAAAGTTATGAAGAATTTCTGTAGACTCAGCGTATTCTACATTACTAGGATTACTGTAAACCACCTCGGCTTTATGTACTGGTATAACCTGTTGACTGTCTTTCAATTTGTTTTTCTTGTTAAAGGCACTGCGGTTACAGTAAAGCAGACCAGGAAGGAGATGAAGAGCTTTACTTCCAATGTGAGTATCAGCTTTTGTTAGCTAATGAACAAACGTACACATCTTCGCTATCTGTTGTCACAGCTAGGAATTACTACAGAGCGCTTCAATTCCCGACATTTCGACAACAATGCTAGCTTTTCTGTACTCAGGGCTAAGATATTATGTTCTGAATTGTATTATTGTATTGTATTGGGTCATGTTACCTGAAGTGTAGTCAGTTCCAACCTTTCTAAACACGACAAAAAAAGACCCATCCTCACAGCTTCAACCTATCTAATAACACAACAATGAGAGAGCCCCTTCTTCAAAAATTCACCCTCAGCATTAGCGTCTTCCCTCCAGAGCACTTCCGTTCCCAAAATTTCAGTATCAACATGAGCATCTCTGCTGTCATTGGCTAAGATATCGCACTCCGAATTCTTTGGAGCCATCTTGTGAAGTTTAGTCAACTCCAACATAAAAAAAACCAAAAACAGGTCAGTAAAAATAAGTGCGCACTCTTGTCCCCAACACTTCAACATCAACGCTAACATTTCCGCTGTCAGGCTAAGATATGATGCTCTTGACCTGCGCTGCCTGGGATGCTAAGCCCCTGTTCGCGAGCCTTTCGCCCCAACGAGCTGCTATCCCTCAGCACTCGCTAATGAAGCCCCCAGAGATGGCCGTGCCGCTGGCCTCCCCAGACAAGCTCCGCTAACGACGCGCTGTAGGCAAAATGCTGATTTGGAAACAAAGGGTCAAGGTGGCAGTGCTAGCTCCCTCGCGTGCAACCGCACAACGTGACTAGCACGGCTCACTGCATGCTAGTGCTGCATGCTGAGAGCCTGCCAAGCGGCTGCGCTACCAAAAAAAAAAAGGATGAGAAAGCTCCGAACAAGAGCAGCCAAGCTAATAAAGTGGCAATGTGAAATTCCGACGTTAGCCGAGGTCAATATGAAGCGCTCGCCCAAGTTGTAGGGAGAAGCAGCGACAAGACGCGTCGTGACAGTCCGGACAGACGATGCAATTACAGCAGTAGGCAACGGCGTAGGCATCCATGTTTACATTGCCGGGAACACTAACACGACTGAGGTAGAGCCTGGGGACATCTGTGTTTGCTCTGTGTTTGCAAGCACCAGGCCTACAGCAGATTAGTAATGTAATTACTCGTTAGCAACAGTCCGTTTTAGCCGATTTTAGCGCAGCATGACGCAGTCTGGTAGAGTATCTGCAGCAGTCCCATTAAATGGGCCAGTGTATCAAAGCTGACAGGTAGGTTGTAATTAGAGGATGTGAGAGGGAGGGAACATCGCAGGCATTAATTGGGTGAAGTGTGTCATGAAAAAAAAGAAAAAGGTATGTATATGCATAATTAGTTTGCTTAATTATTTGGCTCAACAGTGATCCAAATTGCAGTTGTGAAATGCACATGAACGCTGGGATGGAAAACCAAATTAAACTTAGTGACACTACGATATGATTAAAGCTAATATGTATTCCTGTCGTTCACCTCGCGCTGATGCTTTTAAAAAAACAAATATCCATCCGAGCGAGATTCATCAGCATTCACATTGCTCGGATTTTTCTTTCATTAAATCAGCTGACAGACGTGTGGCGCATGAGCCTGAGACCAAAGCAGCTCGAAATGGCTGAGCAGCGTTTGACCCAGTGAAAATTCTCATAATTCAAGTCCAGTGTATTGCAATGTCATACTCTCCGGCTCCTAATCTGAGCCAAATGTCTTACAGAATACAAACGACGAATCGGATTTGTGCAAGCCATTAGCCAGTGAGCGACAGCTCCATATGTCTTCCGGGCCTCAGTACTCCTAAACTCCCCCTAGCTCCATTTGAGGAAGGTTAGATAAAAAAAAAAAAAGAAATTGCATTTTAATATTTTTGCCTATTTTTGGGCAAAAATAAAAAGTTGATGGTTTTATTAGCAAGACCTTCTGACACTGGCTCTCTTGGTACCATACAGCTGTTCAGGTACATCCACAGTGGAGTGGCCTTGCTAATCACGGCGCCTGTCCATCACGGCGTGTGTGGATATTTAATCGTAACAGTAATCCTCTTACCCTTCTGCAGTTAAATTTCCAGGCACCAAAACCTACATTGACCCCGAAACCTACGAGGACCCCAACAGGGCCGTGCACCAGTTCGCCAAGGAGCTGGACGCCTCATGCATTAAGATTGAAAGGGTGATCGGCGCAGGTGAGTTCTCTTTCTCTCAAACACACACACACACACACACACGTATACATACACACATTGCCTTGCTATTTCATCACGATGACAGCAAAATATTTATGCCTTCAACAACACTTGCTGCATTTCTCCCTTCTGATTATTAATAGCCCTACTGCGGAAAAAAGGGGGGGGTTTGAAGGGTGGTGGGTGAAATCGTGCTGTAATTAATATATCTCTTCTGGCGAGAATGCGCAAGGATGCGTCGTTGTTTTGATAAATTGCTGCTGCATCACTTTCTGTTACTGTACACACAACCTAAATCCAATTCACAGTGTATCCAATTATGACTTGACCTGGTGTATTGGGCTGGCACCGTATAATAGTACAACCTGTCATGAGCATGCATGATATTGTGTACAGATAAGTGTGTTAAACAGGACGCTGAAGGGTTTAACTTATCTTACGGAGGTCGACATGTGTGTGTGTGTGTTTGTGATAGGAGAGTTTGGCGAGGTGTGCAGCGGACGGCTAAAGCTTCCCGGAAAGAGGGATGTTCCTGTGGCCATCAAGACTCTGAAAGTGGGCTACACGGAGAAGCAAAGGCGGGACTTCCTGTGCGAGGCGAGCATCATGGGACAGTTTGACCATCCCAATGTGGTCCATCTAGAGGGCGTGGTCACCAGAGGTTAGTTTAGACACACAATAACGTCATCTACATATTGTAATCGACAGGAAGTGATAGCTTAGCATTTAAGGTACCCCCGCACTCAAAATTGTGATTTTTAAGTGGCTACATTTGGGTCAAAATTCATATTTTTCTGTTTAAAACTTGTTTAAGTACTTCCATGGAAAACTGATTTACATATGAGCTCAGTTTGTGATGTCACAAAATAGGCTCAACGGCTTTGAACCAATCACAGTCCTATATGCAAAAAAGAACCTGCATGCTTAACTAATGACGAACAAAACTGTGTTTGTTATGGTATATTTTGACAGGATTGGCTACTGTTATATAAATCGCTAAGAATATGACAATGCACAGGAGCACATAGGGGCGTTTCAAATTTGCATATCATGCATATTCATAGATCCTTGCATTCTTAAAAATAAAGGTGTAGAAATATTCCTATCCCATTATTTTTTTATTTTTTGCAGATTCTTGGCCATTATAACATAATATTGAACAGTTTATTATTCTACATATATGATTTGTAATGCTTTTAATGGCAAGGTTCTGTGCTAGTGCCCAGAAAGTTGTGAGTTCAAATCCCAGGACTGCCAGAAAACCACTGTGGTTGTATAGGGGACTAGAAATCAATAGTAAATAGATTCAATATACTCAACTGTGGGCTAATCGATGGCCATATTACTTACCCATGGCTACATACATAATTGTATATCTTATCCAAAGCTTGATAACTAAAGCTGACATCTGTTTTGTTTTGGATAATATTAACTTGAGTAAAGCTGTTAATGAACGACTTTGTTCCTGTTAAACAGAAAGAATGCACTCTGCACTCTGCCTTTTAGGGCCTCGCTTGAGTTATTTTCTCTCATTACGGCTTCACGCACTAAGTGGATGGAGTTTATCTTCACCACTCCACATCTAATGGAGTTTGCGCTTCTCTTTGTCAGGGAAGCCAGTCATGATCGTAATTGAGTACATGGAGAATGGCGCGTTAGACTCCTTCCTCAGAGTGAGTATGATCGTTGTATTTTTGTTCTCCACATAGCGAACCAGGCCATCTTTTTTTTTTTTATAGCAATACTTTCATGAATTGTCAACTTTTCAGTGTATATTATCTTGATATTGGGTATTAGCAATATAAACAGAATCTACATAGATTCATTAATATCACCTTATTACTTTTACTTTTATAAACCTTATTATAGGATTAAATGACCATATATCTGTAATATAAATATTGGTTTTTAAAGGATTTTTTGTGTTCATCAGAAAAATTGAGCAAAGCACATAATGTTTTAAATATTCCACATTTGGTTAAAAAAAATGTAAATAGGACATTTTGACCTAAAAAATCTCCTACTGATGTCCATAAACATTTATGTTTAGTTTTTTCTTTTGTTTGTTTTTTTCTACATAGAAACATGACGGGCAGTTCACGGTGATCCAGCTGGTGGGCATGCTGCGTGGCATCGCTGCCGGAATGCGCTACCTCTCAGACATGGGCTACGTGCACCGAGACCTGGCGGCGCGCAACATCCTCGTCAACAGCAACCTCGTCTGTAAAGTGTCCGACTTCGGTCTGTCCAGAGTGATCGACGATGACCCTGAGGCTGTCTACACTACCACGGTGAGTCAATAAATGCCCAGACTGCAGAATACCTGATATGACTTATGGCCGCAGCATGGGAGTGCAGATACATGTGCAGCTTAACCCTTATGTTCTGTTTGGTTCAAAATGACCCATTTGTACGGATCTCAGGTTGTCAACAACACAAAACTGATTTTGACAATAACAGTATTGAGGTAGGTAGGACACAGGCGCAAGCCGTTGTACACAACATATAATATTTATTAAAAAAACTGCAAACGCGACACGACATAGAACGAAACGTGACATAAAACAATCAAGGACAAACTGGACAGGGAACATGAGGGCTTAAAAACATACACGGATTACTCAGACTAACGACACACAGGTGGACAGGATCACATCACGGGACAAGGGCAACTAAACAAAAACAGCGCGTGGTTGCACACATGGCGGCTGTCGCCATGGCGACCGCCACACTATGTCTCGCGCACGCTGGCTCGAGCTGCGGTGCGCGTGACAAGTATATGTGATATTTTCACGAATTGTTCTACAAATTCCAGGATGTGGTCCATAACTAGCTGTACACAGATATTTTGCCAGGCCGTTAACTATATCAAACGTATTGAGATTACTTACACATGGTGTCAATCACTTTTTTGTCTTTTCGTAATGGTAAATTGTTCAAAAGAACATGTTTAGAAATATTGGTGTGGTGGGGGCCTGATTGAAAGAAATGGTCGGGGTAGAGCGGGGGAAATGAGGTCATGGGTCACTAACGGTCTGAGGTATACAATTAATTTTTACTAAAAGTAAACTAATCGTCTTTCAGTTTTGAAACTTTATGTGATTGGCTCAGATTCTCTTATGGACATATTTATATTACAGAGATTATGTTCAATCCTCATGTTTTGCCCTTTTGCCCAATGACCGATCTTTTAAATACGAAACAAAAGGTGATTTTAATTGGTGATTTAAGTCTTTTTTTATAAATAGTATTTAGAATGCTAATGATGGAGATGTATATAACATATGTGAGTCATTTTCAAATAATTTTAACTATTGTATTGCTATGAAATCATAACAGATTGCCCGGGTCAATAAGTAGTGAACAGAACATGAAGGTTAATGCGTGCTTATGTCCTGAAACTCACAGTGAGATCTTGTCAATTGAGAGCGATGCTGATGCAAATATATGCTAAGCTGTTACTCTTCTTTGGTTGGTGTTTTTAGGGGAAGATGCAGGATGTAATGTATTTGATGTTTACCCCAGCTACTGACCTGCATTTTACTGAACAGGGCGGAAAGATCCCGGTTCGGTGGACAGCCATGGAAGCCATCCAGTACCGTAAATTCACGTCAGCTAGCGATGTGTGGAGCTACGGCATTGTCATGTGGGAGGTCATGTCCTACGGGGAGCGGCCGTACTGGGACATGTCCAACCAAGACGTAAGTCAACTTTTTCATGCTCATACATGCAAATCTTAGATATATTTTGATCCATTTGTGGAACATTCCATGCTGGATATAAATGACAGATTATTATACAGTCATTGATGTACTACTTTCAACAGTATTTTGCAGATATTATTATTTATACAGAGGCTTGCATAGTATAACCCTGTTTACACATTGACTTTAACTATGGTAGTTCATAATTTGCATATAGGACTGTGATTGGTTCAAAGCCGTTGAGCCTATTTTGAGACATCGCACACCGAGCTCATATGTAAATCAGTTTTTCATAGAAGTACTAACTATGGTATAATCATATAGTGCATTGTAGGACTGTTAGAATGAATTTCACTCTTTAAATACTATTCAAATGTTGATATTTGTATATTCAGACAAAAAAAAATCACATTTGAATGTTTAAGATCCCTTGTTCTGCTTTTACTGGCCTAAAATAAATCCATAAAAATGCGTTTCCTAAATTTTTTGGCTAAATGACCTTTGTTGCTTGAGGTTGAATGTATGGCATACTTTATTTTCATAGATTGCATAATTAATTGTTAATTATTTATACATCTTCTAATGAAATATAAAAAACAAAGCTTGTGTCCTAAAAGTGATATTACAAGTTGTTAACTATTTAATAATTCCAACAGACATTTATTGGAGTCACCCAATTTCTGTAACTGAATCTCGATGGCGTTCTGTTGGGCATTTAGTGCACTATGTACTGTAGATTTTGAAGTGAGCATCTATAGTGAATAGGAAGCAGTTTGGGATTCATCCTAACTCTGTGTTGAAGGGAATTCAATAAAATAAAAAATCCTGCGTGAAAGACGAGTTGATTTTTCACCCAGGAAATGTAGAATCTAGCTAAATATCAGCAACAACACATTACCGTGTTTTGAAATTAAAAGTTCTGATAAAATATGTGATAAATCCTTGTGATTCTCTTTGCCTAAGAAAGTGACACAATTCTAGACTTTATATAATACAAACACAAAGTGTAGCTATAATGTTAACGCTTTGCTCTGTCTGTGGCAGTGTAACATTATAGGCTGATTAATACTTGAGTGCATTCGAATACAAAATCTTTCAGTAATTAAAATTTGAATACAAATTTGAAAGGAATTTGACAGCCGTGGTGCGTAGTAATCATTCATTCACAGTGTGAGTTTATTTATCTTTATTTATGAAATCAGCGCACTTCATCTTTGAGTCTGGAGTTGCGCTTTTCTCCACCCCTCATGCTGTTCCAGCAGAAAAAGGCGGTGAATGACAATCTTTCCTGCACCTCCTCTGCATCTGGCCCTTTCCTTAACTCGCATCAAAACTGATCGGAGGAGTAGCTCTCTCATTGGAGCACTTTTTCGGACTGATTTAGGAGTCCATTGCTGCATCCTGCTTTGTTTGTGTCAAGACCTTACAACCTAGCCACTAAAGAGTGGCCAACACTGGTCTTTCTCTGATTGTGTGAATTGATAGAAAATAGGGCTTAGCAAAAGAATGAGTCACTTTGCATTTAGAGTGTCTTTTTGTGTTGGCGCTAGATGCTTAACCCCACTAATGAGATATGATAATGTGAAATGTATTGTTTGCAGAGCCTCAGCCAATGCCAAAACTCTGGGTTTGATCTGGAGACCTTTTTGCTTTTGTTTAGACGAAATTGATACGTACGAGCGCAGAGGCACACTTAGTCACTCGAGCATTGAAAAAGTGGCGGATAATGATATGTACGAAGGAGAGGGGTTGTAATCCATCGCTGTTTGCAGGCACTTGTCTCGTGCATGCTGCTCTGTTAGACACACTCTTTTGTCAAAATGTCGTCCTCGGAGAAGGTAAACACCTCTTAACAGAAGGGCTAATGATGACTTATAATCGCCCGCATCCTTCACGGCCGCGCCTGCTCGTGGACACGTGAATGCAAATGCTGCGTGCTAAATCGTGAGGTTTTTTAAAGCTTAAGGTGCTTTGAAACTGGCCCGTGTGGCACACCGGATTCTTGACATGCATCAATGTCAGCGATTTCTGCAGCCCTGTCAGGATGCACCTCTTGGGTGAAGAAGGAAAAAGAAGAGAGAGCTAGAGAGCTAGAGAGCTAGTGAGAGAGAGAGAGAAACATTTACATTTCCGCAACATTTTACTTGCTTTGACACTTCTCTCTCTGTTGATCCCCAAGTTTCGCCTGAAAAGACACGCCGAGAATAGCAGATGAACCCGACGGAAGGGTAAACAGACATCCAGTATTCCGCAAGAGAGCTCAAAACAGCTCTGAACCTCGCCAATCCTGGTTTTTGTTGACTCATACTTAGCCAGTTCCCCCAGGTCAGGCCCAGCTTACCAAGAGAAAATATGCCGATTTGGATTCTCCTCCGAGCATTTCTTGAATTAAGGCAGGGTGTGTGTGAACGCGGGTTGTTGTCGGGACTCGCAAACATGCCAGTGCAGCCACTTGAGGATTAGAGTAGCATGTCTGGTCGGTTAATTTAATACACTAGCTTAGGGCGGTATGACAGGTCTAAGCACATTTAACCTGTTTTATCCCCCTCTTTAAAAAAAATTATCGCAAAGCTGCAGCTAAACCATAAAAGATTTATTCAACAAAGTCTGTGTTTGTAGAGCTCCTGATTAAAGAATGAAGTGACAGAGTAAAGAGAGAGAGAGAGGAAGAGAGACAGAGAGAAAGTGCTGGAGGGCCTGATTCTCATCTGTGTTGGTTGCCTTTTTTTTTTTTTTTTTTTTGCTTTCCATCTGAGATTCTCTTTGTGTCTGTGAAACCAAATTCTCTAATTATTTAGAGAAGTTAGGGAGTCATTCTTGCACCAAATGATGGCAAAATATATTTTTGAAATGATTTATTTTTTAGTGATTCATTTTTTTAAATTAATGACATAGGCTAAGTGACGGGAGGAAGTATGGGGGGTATAAATAATAAATAACTCATGCACCAATAATGGAACAGCTGAAGTTCAAGGACCATTTCTCTATCTCGATTTGAAGGTCATCAAGGCGATAGAGGAAGGGTATCGTCTGCCCGCACCCATGGACTGCCCTCCAGGCCTCCACCAGCTCATGCTGGACTGCTGGCAGAAGGACAGAGCCGACCGGCCCAAATTCGACCAGATAGTCGCCATTTTGGACAAAATGATCCGCAATCCCAGCACGTTGAAGACGCCCGTCGGAACATGCACGAGGTAAGAAAATGGTCTGATTGTGAGACCTCCTAGTAGTGAGACCTGAGGTTCGCCTGCTCATTCTTTTCTTCTACGACACATGACATTGTCTCTGTTATTACTATAGCTCCTGTATTGTTTTTGGTTGGTGTAACCAGATTTTGCTGACACTCCCCGTCTGTCCCATGCTCAGTGTGTCCACCTGAATAAATCCTGGAAAATCGATACGGCGACACAGCTCCCGTGGCTTTATGGTCAACGGCAGGGCTTTAAAATCAATCGGCGTAATGAGAAACTTTTTTGAAGTTCTGCGTGGGTGCTGACGCCCACCGTGCCATTTATCAGGTGAAATCCATCCATGTGAGATGGAGGACATAACCTGAGAAACAGGGGGGGAGCTTAGTCCACTTAGCCATCGCTTTTCGTGGGAGGGCCTCTGCTAGCTTTACCTTTGGGAAGGAAAATAACGACTTCCTCTGTTCACAAAAATGAAGATGAATTACTAATCATAACTGGGATTGTTATTCGACGTGATAGGCCAAAGTATACGTTGTCTAAGCAAAGAGAAAGTGATCTGAGATCCCATGAGGCTCATTCGTTTTTGGGCTGATCACGTTCATTTCCTGTCCTTTTTCAGACCCATCAGTCCGCTGCTGGACCAGAGCCCGCCAGACTTTAGCTCGTTCTGCTCGGTGAGTGAGTGGTTGGAAGCCATTAAGATGGAACGATACAAAGACAACTTCACGGCGGCTGGCTACAGCTCACTCGAGTGCGTCGCGAGGATGACGATTGAGTAAGAAACCCTTCATTCACTCGTTCTTTCAACACAGAGCTCACATCGTGTTCTGTTCACTACTTAGCAACGGATGTCTCATCTTTAGATTTTGTAGCGGCACAATTGGCACTTAAACTACCCAATATGCATCTTATATTGATTTTAATTATTAGCAATATTTATGAAAAGATGCACACAAAAGCCCTTTGCATTCTTGGAGATCCTCTAATAGCAGATGTGTGTGTGCACAACTTATTAATATGAGATGGGACTCATTTTGTTGTCATGTTTACTAAGATCATTGAATTTTTACCACTTTTATTTCTCTTTACTCTCACGTCAAAATGGCCTGAGCATTATCTCTGTGATATAAACATGATTGTTAAAAAACGGATATTTTAGACAAATTAAGCCAAGAATTTTTATTATCGTTGCACTTTCCATGAGGTTAAGCGCCCCAGGAAAGTTTTGCAAGCATGCAACTTTGAAAACCACATTTCATTGCATTTCACGTCGAGGACCCCAAGTCTCATTCGTTTCCTTTCTGATCTATGTCCAGGCCTGTCGCGCTGTAGTAAACAGCTTTTTTAAAATTCCCGTCTCTTCTCCATTAGCAAAATAATGCGCACGTCTATAAATCTTCTATGCGCAGCCGTGGTGATTTACGAGCGTGTGTTTGTGTCGGCAGGGACGTGATGAGTTTGGGAATCTCGCTTGTGGGCCATCAGAAGAAAGTCATGAGCAGTATACAGACTATGAGAGCTCAGATGCTGCACCTGCACGGCACTGGCGTCCAGGTGTGATGGACAGCGGCCCGATTGACGCCCCCTGGGAGCGGGCGGGGACTCACAAGCGCGGATAATCGCCGCCCAATAAACATAAATAACAGTAATAAAACCCACACAACGTCTCTCTTCGAACGGTGACTCTTGCAGAACGTACGGAAAACAGGATAGTTTCTTCGTTTTCCGGCGAAGGACGTTGGCGAATGTGCCGAATAAAAGAAGGTGCAAAGGACAAATTTTTTAAAAAAGGAAAAAAAAGGAAGGAGAGAATACTACCTGGAACGTGTGGAAACTCAGAAGCCCTTCTTACACGTCAGTGGAGAGACAGTGTTTTCTAGCAGTTTGATGCTTTTTAACCATTTTTTTTCTGCTCATCGTTGGTAATGACTTACGCTAGAATATGGATATTTCTTACAAAATAAATAAATAAAAAAATATGAACAAAAAATGCACAAAAGAAAAAACTAATCCAATCAGTACAAAAAATCCTGAGCGAGTTTGTTTTTGATTTCCTTTTGGGGATTTTTCGACAGCCACGCTCCGATGGTGACATTTATGTCGTAGCCTACGTAAATTTTCCCCTCGATTCATTCGAGTTTGACAGTTTGCCTTTTGGATTTTTAGTGTGAAATTGACAACAGGGTAAAAAAAAAAAAAAAAAAAAAGTCATCTCCGTAGGCAGCAGGGCAGAAGCAGGGACTTCACTGTGGGCGGAACCTCTGGTTCTCCAGCCAGTGACCTTTCTCGGCCTGCAGTGAGTTGGAACCTCGCAGTGTTTTCCAGAAGAGCATCTGACTCCTCCACATTTGCAATCTCTTGGGAGTATTTCCTTCGAGCGCTCTTCAATGTACGGCCGGCCCGAGTTTTATGACGCGTCCGAAATGCGTGTTTCTGCAAACTCCTTACAAAAGACAGTTGAGAACCACTTCAACAACCGCTAAAGTTCCAATATTATTATTATTATTGTTGTTGTTGTTATTATTATTATTATTATTATTATTATTATTATTTTGAACACTTGAATGCATTTTATTTTATTTCCCCATTCTGTTGTCTGCCGCCTTCTTCCTTTTTTTGTTTTTTTCTTTGTATTGCTGTTGTTATTTTTTTATGAGGTGTCTCCACGTAGATAGCACTATTGAAGTCAGTATTTAATATAAAGACGGTTCGATCTAAAGTTAATTGTTCGGCTTGCAAAAATCTTCTTTTTTTCTTTTTTTTTTGCAGATGGTGCAAAGATTTCAAAGATTTCTGCAGTCCAGTCAATTCTAGGTTCCATATTGCTGTTTAAGTGAAGCTGATATTATAACCTTAAAACCTTAGAGGCAAATATAGACTTGAGGTACTGCTTTTTGGATGAATAATTCTTGACTTTTTTTTACAGGAATCGTAATTTTTTTTTTTTTGTGGAACGTGGTCATATTCGATACGTTCTCGCTCAGTTCTCTATGTCGGAACTAGACAAAGTGGATGTAGACGGAGGGTCATATATGAGTCTGGAAGAGACTGATCAATCAGAGCAATAATTACCGAGATGGTTCTTCTTTTGTGATATTAAGGTGCTATGTAGATTTTTACCGGTTTTGGATTGTCACAGTAAATCATGGCAGGCTGCAGCGGACTTTCGAAAGGGCAAGATGTCGGAGAAGTGGGATTCATATGTGGGGTTTTTATTTTTTTCATTCTATTCCCTGGGCAGTGGGGTAATCGAAAAAAACCACAAGAATGTGCTTTTTGTTTTTGTTGTGTAATTCTGCTTTTCCTTCTTGATTAGAGAGCTCGAAGAAAGAGGAATGCGCTTTTCTCAAAACACGCCGTTCAAGCCAATTTCTCAGTGCCATCGCACACTGGCCTGTGTTGGGATCATTCCCAGTATTGTTACGCCCCTTTTGAAACGAACGAATCACCAATTTCCCTTTCTAATTTAGTTTAAAAATCACTGGCATTTATTTTTGGATTTTATGGCTGCTATAAAATTACACAGGAAGAATAACAGTACTAAAAAGGAAATACAAATTTGCAAAACGAGTTTTATTAGCTTGCGGTTTGGCGCACAACCCTTTTTATTTTATTAAAATGAGAAACACTTGCAGTGTTTAATCCGGACATTAATTTTTAGTTGTGATGGCAGAATCTATCTACACCATTCGAAAAAGCCATTACTTAAATAACACGTTCCTCTATCCATTGTGCTCTTGTGTAAAGGCCCTGACCCCAGGCTGTGTGTGTGTGTGTGTGTGTGTGTGAAAACTCTTGGATCAGATGATGCCCCTATCTCCGCTCCGTTGCGCTGGCCTCAGCACTGGATCGGCTCCAGCCTTTTTTCCAATCAAATGCGAGCAGAAAGGCTTTCGGTCAGCACAAAACCGCTCCGGGTCCCATGCGAGCGGCGAGTTTTCGCCTCACAAATTGTAAACACTTGCATCGTTTCCTTTTCCCTCACTCTGATCTTTCTCTCTCTCTCTCTCTCTCTGAGCCCTTAGGGACAGCCAATTTGAGATTAACGCCAGGGTTACGCGACAGTTCAATGACAAATGTGCCGTACTGTTTAAGGCTTGACAGTAGGACGTGGGTTTAGTTCGGCCAAGTTCAGATATGGCCTGTATTGTGAACTGCATTGAATTCAGGGCGAGTGTGTGTGTGTGTGTGTGTGTGTGTGTGTGTGTCTTTGAAATATTTGAAAAAAGAGGAAATGCAGAGTGCCCCCGTTTGAATAAAAATGTTTTGGAAGATTCCAAAGACGTCAGCACTGTTGATTGTGTCTGGTTCGAGGGAAACTTTGTATATGATCTGATTGTAAAACTTGTACATTTTATTTATATTGTTTTCTTTTACTTTTTTTTTCTTTTCTTTTTTTACACCTTTTCCTCCGTAGTGAGCTCTGAATTCATTGAAAATGCACTATATTTTTCTATCTCGCTCGCAAATGCTTAGTTCACCCGGATGTACATAATTTCTCATTTAGGACCAAAGAAGGCCGATAGAATTCCATTTTAGATATGTTGTTTTTTTTTGTTTTGGTTTTATTATTCTGTCTTTTAGGTTAAAATGTACAGTAAAATAAATTGTCGGTTTATTACAATTTATTATTTATTTTTGTTTTCTGTGATGACAGGACAGAGAGTATTCATTGGTTCGAAAAAGTATTTTCCCCAACTGCAGATCTGTAAAATCATTTTACCTAGATTATTTCTTGTTACATAGATTTCTTGTTTCATTTTTTTTTTTTGGTTCTTTTTTTTTTCTTTTTTCTTTTTTTTTTGCTTTGTAACCTTTGTAATAGACTGTACATATATTTTTGGAAATATAATACAATCTCTATAGAGATGTGTGGGTTTGAATTTATTATTAAGCCTCAATGTTTTCTTCCAGGTTGAAAGATACTGGAGCAGTTCTCCTTACTGTACATTATTTTCATATGGGTTCTCGTGTAATACCATAGTGATCGATACACAAGCACATGCACATCTGCAGTAAAGAGATGACACTGCAGTATTACTTTCCCTTAGGGACAGAAGGCTACTGTTCAGATCAGAACAATTACACTATATATGATGTGTGCGTGTGAAAAATGTGTTTAAAAGTTAGGAGAATTTTTGTTTGATGACCCTCCCTGACCAAGTCTGATGTCATAGTGTCATTAAAAATATATTATCCAAACCCTCTAACCTGGGAAAGTTTGTCCCCTCCGGAATTAAACAAAGCAGTGCTAATGGATTTAAAGAGATTATATCGCCGCAAATATTTCAATATTTATTTTATTAACTCGGGAGGAATCGGGTTCCAGAGCCTGGTGGAATGCACTCAAGCAAACAGTATAATGTGTTAATAAAAGGCCTTGGCTTTTGGCCATGTTCTCTACACTCAGGGAGACTAGGGTGGACGTCGGTGTGTGTCTCAGCCACACTTAATCCTCCCTAAATCCTTGCACCACCAAAATATCTCAGGTCACATTTAGTTCCTCTGATGTAAACAAAAGTGCAGAACCGATTCCATGGCTATACAAGTGCTTGCTGATTGACAGCTGGTTTGTGTAGGGCGGCGATAACATTTCACATTTCAGGGTCTTTCTTTATCGTCTCTTGAGGTTTTCCACTGTAGGATTCCTTTAAGGAGTCACATTTATACATGAAGCAGGCAAAAGGACAGAAGTCGTCACCATCAAAGACAGTGGGGAACTACACTTTTAGAAAAACCCTCAAGGGTTTTTTGGTTTGTCGAATCTTACAACAGAGGGTTTATCTTTCAGAAAAGGGTTTAACTTGAACTCCTTTAGGAAGCTAGAACCCTTAACTATCCAAAGAACATTTGAGGAACCTTTTTTCCAAAAGTGTAGGGGCTGACAGTATACCAGCATGGTGGTCGAACATGATGAGTAAACCCGAAGCACACACTGAGGAAAAAAAAAAGGTTAAATCTAGAACCCTAAAGAGTTCTTTTGGTTGGTCCGTCAGGAAGTTGGTCCTTCAAAGGTTCTATGTAGGAAACTACAACAGAGGGTATCCCTTTTAGAGAGGGTTCTAAGTAGAACCCCTTTACGAAGCTAAGAATCCTTAACTATCCAAACATTTGGATTGTTTTTATAAGTGTCTAGTTATACCATTAACATTTTGCTATTTTGCACAGCAGATAGTGTTGGTTCCTCAAATCTCCAGGAACTGGATACTCCGGTTTCCTCCCACCTCCCCAAAAAATGCCAGCAGGTGGATGGCTACTCCAAATGTGAATGAGTATGTGAGTGTGTAAGTGTGTGTGTAGTGCCCTGCAATGGATTGGCATCCAGGGTGTATTCCTGACATGAGCCAAGTGTTCCCGGGATAGGCTCTGTATCCACTTCGACCCTGACCAGGATAAATTGGTTACTGAAGATGAATAAGTGGAATAGATGGTGACATCATGGAAAAACGTTATTGGTTCCTAACCTCCCAAAGTTTTCTCATGTAACTTTCCTACTGAGGTCACTCCACTGGCTCCGAGTTGCAGTAAGAATTATTTCAAAACTCTTGTCCTTGCATTCCAGGCTACAAAGGGTTCTGCACCACACCATCTACTTACCTTGGTTCAAAACTACACACCCGCACGCCAAGTCAAGTATTCATAGCACTTGGCATGTTCCTTCTCTGAAATTTAAGCATGCACATAACACGAGGTCTCGCTGCTTTAGAGTCCTGGATTCTCAGTGGTGGAATGAGATTCTGCCTTCAGTCTGAACGCCCCAGTGTCTACATTCCTTATGAAAAGGTCTAAAGACCTTCATCTTCAGACAATATCTAGGATAACACTTATTTATATTTCTCTACGCTGGCAATTATTGTTTTAGCACCTACTGAGATCCTCGTTTAGGTTTTGAATTAGTCTTTCTGACCAATTTGTCTTTTCGACCACTCTAGTAATTGTACAGTCTTTCTGCAAATAAATAAATGTAAATGCAATTTGTAAAGATGCAATAGCAGAGCTGCACATGTCTCGGAGAAAGCACATGTTAGCCCTCACTCTGCCTGGTTGTTAGTTGTTGTGCGATAGGAGATAACTAGCTAGTTGGTAGGAATTGGGGGAAAAAATGGGGGGAGAATGAAAAAACATTTTGTAGAACCCTGCAACAGAGTGTTTTCCTATCAGAGTGGGTTCCAAGTAGCTAAAAACCCTTAAGAATCCCTGAGGAACCCTTTTTTCTAAGAGTGCACAAAAGGCTAAGAGCAATTCCTCCTCACAAAGTTTCCCTTAACCTCAATAATAGAATAGAATGCTCCTTTATTGTCACATATACACATACAAGTACAGTACAGTACAGTGAAATTGATTCTTTGCATATCCCAGCATGTTGGTAAGCTGGGGTCAGAGCACAGGGTCAGCCATGATACAGCACCCCTGGAGCAGGGAGGGTTAAAGGCCCAACAGAGGTTGAGAGATCCACTAGATCCCATTTGCAAGCTGTGAGGAGGGTGTCGATATTAGGATTGACGCAAACAACATTAGCATCTAAAGCAACAGTAATAGCCTGGATAGCTCTGCCAGCCCCCCCTCCTGGTGGAAAACAAGCTAGTTCATGATTGTGAGTGACTCATTTGGTGGTCACAATGACCATATGCTCATCTTCGTCAAATATTGACAGGAAAGCTGAGGGCACTGATCTATGTGGAGGTGTTGTTCTCTTAGCCTCTTGACACACTCAGTTCTGATGCTCGTCTGTTGAGCCTCTTGGTAAATCTCTTTTGCTGTGTCTCTACGCCCCCCACCCCGCCACAACCATCCCTACCTCATCCCTACCCCAGCCTCCCAGAGTTATAAATAAACCCTTGCCGCATTAACATCTGTGTCAGAGTAAAGCAGCAGCCTCCACTGCGTGTTTAAAAGACTGCCAGATCACTGCAGAAGCCTCAAGATCCAGGATCTACCAAGGGAATGAATGCTCTTACTCTTTACAGCACAGTTCACTAAAGCCATTATCTACAAGTCAAATGAAAACCCAGCTGAGGGGTACTGAGAGAGTGAGGGGGAATGTGTTTGTGCATGAGTAAAATAAAGGTAGTCAAAATTAAATTATGCATGGCAACAGTTGTTTTTTTCCTGCTCCAGATGACGCAAAACATGACAACATTTTACACTTCACACTCTTGTCTTTAAAATAAAATAAAATTCTTCTTCTTCTGTAACATACGATACATAATGGTGATGTGTCATCTCAACCTGGAATGTGTTTAATGTACAAACTAGACAAAGCTCTAATTTTATCCTTCATCAGGTTCCCTTTTTTCTGTTTCTACTTTGAATCCTTCTCTATTATTAATTGGGATTATTATTTTAATAAGCACCATTATTAATTAAGAAAGGGAAAGTTAAAACATATATCATCGTAAGTTCAGTTCTCAAGAGGTTAACGTATTTAAAAATATATACTACATTTACCTGCTGCTGTTCTCATTAGGCTACATTTTAACATTATATTTCATATATAAGGGACCTAAGTTGACATCATATTTCTTTTAACATCATACGTCAACACTTCTGCTGGTTTTTACAATCACAATTTTTACTCATAAACACCTGCTAGATTCTCAGCTTACATGACATACAAGGCATTTAAATAAGGCTAGCT
>JAOUQW010000023.1:2172943-2210364 GCA_028565825.1 Olivaichthys viedmensis
CGTGTATTTGCACTTTATGTAGTCCTGTATAGCGTGCTGCTGTATCGTTGCGTGTTGCACCATGGTCCTGTAGAAATTACATTTCATTTCAATGTATACGAGGTATATGGAGGAATGACAATAAAAACCTACTTGAACTTGTTGAGAGCGACTTTTCCGAACTGCCGGGCTCCGGACCATCTGAAGGAGCTTTTTCGACGCTGGCTGCGTAGATCAGGCTTTAGGTGCATCTTCAAGAGCCTTTTTAGTTTCTGTTCCGGAGTAGGTACTTTTCTGAGAATGTCTGCTCTTGAATGAGCGTACACAGACACACGTTGCTATGGGAAACTGGAGAAGAGCAAATCCTCTCATGCTCGCTGCATACTATACTGTAAAACTGCTGCAGATTTCATCCTAAGTTCCATTTAAAGTGGCATTAAGTCTTCACGAGTATGACATTTAACCTGCAGACATCCTGCTAACATCGCTGCTTGGTTAAAAGCAGTCTTCACGAAATGACTAACCCTCTTGCTCATCGTTTTTAAAGAGTTTAACTAACAAGCCATTGCTAAAGCGTGTATTCCATCCATGACATGACCGGCAGAGATCATTTCCACCACGCTTTTGTTTTCACACAAGTGGCAAGACAGAAATGTTGCAGGAGTTTATTTTGTGCCGTACCACTAGTGGCAAGAAAGGCTTGAAGGGTGAAACTGTGCCTTGCGCGTATGTCGCTTGTATAAAAAGCGACATTAGTGTTAATAATTTGCACAACAAAGCAAGTAAACAACTGTTCATCTTTTAATTTTCCGTCTCCTCCATGTTCGCCGTCTTGCCATTCTTTTGCAACGCTCTGAAATGTTGTAACAGTTGTGCAGTTTGCATTACTTCTGTTGTTTTACATAACAGCCGTTGAACAGGTTCCTGCAGTGTGGTGGAAATGCAAACCGGGAATTCATTCAACGAATCGTGTTCCCGTTTTATTAAAAAACCGTCGGTGTTGTGTATGGATTATATGTGCTCTGTCAGTGCCGAATTGTGAATGTTACTTCCATTTTTTGTACATGGACTGTTTAAAATGGCATAAACCTATGAATGTGTGTGGTGTTAGTTTGCATACAGAACTTTTTTTAATGTTCCTAATTAAGGCTACAATAACATTTTGATGGTTCAATGTGTGTGTGTTTCTCTCAGATGGAGCTCCTGTGCCGGGCTGAGGGAGTGGTGAGGGAGACGTCAGAGTATCGGTGTCTGCAGTCCCAGTTCTCTGTGCTTTATAACGAGTCTCTGGTGCTGAAGGCTCAGCTGGACGAGACCAGAGCTCGCCTGAACACGACCAGAGCCGCCCGCCTCCGTCAACTCGACCACATGGAGGTATTCAGTGTGTGTTTTCTTTCCACAAGTACCGTCACAACAGAGGAGTTCAAAACGAGGTCGCAGTGCGCGCTTGTCACATCATTTAACAAGCGAATAATACATTCAAAGCTAACGAGTGAAATGAAGGTGTCGTGTATTTTTAGCGTTTTTATAAAGCGTGAAAATGACGTTACATAGCATAATAACCAGAGTGTACTCGGGGTCACTGAATATCAGTGATGGAGAGTGGGGTGGGTCAACATTGAGCCATTCTGGGTTGGCGACGATAACGGGTATAAAACGACATTTCCTGTGTGTGTCAGAACGATGAGGTGTCTCTGCAGCGTAAGGTTCGTACTGAGGTGATTCAGCTGGAGGACACGCTGGCACAGGTGCGGAAGGAGTACGAGATGCTGAGGATCGAGTTTGAGCAAACGCTTGCCGCCAACGAGCAAGCAGGTAACTTTCATGTTCCGCTGCTCGGGCGTGTGTTTCTGTACACACTGAAAACTGTCCTTCTGTTTTCTCTGAGATTTTAATCTTTCTATTTTTCTTCTCTGCACAAGGGCCGATAAATCGGGAGATGCGTCACCTCATCAGCACGTTGCAGAACCACAACCAGCAAATGAAGGGAGAGGTGGTCAAATACAAACTCCGACTGAGAGAGGCTCAGCAAGAGCTCAACCAGGTGAGAGATGGTGGCGTCTGTAAGAGGAGACTGGCTATCAGAGTAGGATATAAAAATAAAAAAACATCTCATGCGGGTCTTTATTTCTCGCAGCTCCGTGCTGCAAAGGGCAATCCTGCCGTCCAATCACAGTCGAGCACAGAGATGGATATAAAAGAAGAACCTGCCTCTGTTTTAATTTCTGCCACGTCTGGTGATGTCGCAGTGAAAGCAGGGCAGGATAATGGCTCAGCCACACCCACAACCACTGGTAAGACTTTTTTTTCTTTCTTTCTTATTTATAGAATGCACCGAATTCATAAATGTTTGAATTTATTTGTTTAGAAAAACAGAGCTTCGGAAACTCAATTGGTGCAATTTGTCATTTTAAACGTGTTGCTTTACCCACAATAATAATGGAATTATTGCGCAACATTTCTAAAGATTGAAAACTGCTTTACTCCTTTAATTGCATTAATGATATGCCTCATAATATATGCATGCATCATCATTAATTGCATGTCCATTGCTTTGCTTTGCTTTTTTTTTCTTTGTTCCCCCCCCCAGGAATCTCTGTTAAGACTGAGCCTGGAACTGAGCCAGACGGCACAGTAAAAGAAGAAGAGAAGGAGAAAGACAAGGAGGAGAAGAAGGAAAAAGAAAAGGATCAGAAAGAGAGAGAGAAGGTAACGCGCGTGGGTGGAGCAGTGAAAGACGAGAAGGAGAAGGCGGGCACTAGCAGCAGTCAATCGGACGACCCACCAGCTGAACGCTGCACTGTGATTGGCGGGCCGAAGAGAAAGGAAGTGGAGCAACTGAAAATCGTCAGGACGGAGCTGAAGTAAGTTGGGCTGATGAGCTTATTGGTAAATTATGGGAACTGTTCAAATGCTAATCATCACGATTATAATAACGATGATGATGTTCAGTTATATATAGTTGTTTAATGATGATGTGGCAGGAAAGCCCAAGAGTCTCAGAGAGAGATGAAGCTCTTGCTGGACATGTATCGCTCTGCCCCAAAAGAACAGAGGGACAAAGTGCAACTCATGGCTGCGGAGAAAAAGACCAAAGCTGAGGTACACACGTAGTAAATCACACACACACACACACACACAGCCCACTAGTTTAACATGGCATCTACTTGTGCTGATATGAAACTGAAACTTGGAAGGTTGTCCATGGATATTAAATACAACCGCGTGTGTGTGTGGCAGGCAGAGGAGCTGCGTCAGCGCCTGCGGGATCTGGAGGAGAGGGAGAGGAGGGAGGGGAAAAAGATGGCCGACGAGGAAGCTCTGAGAAAGATCCGCTTAGTGGAGGAGCAGATCGACATCCTGAACAAGAAACTCTCCCTCGCCAAGCAGGTGTGTGCGTGTTAGACCAAGTTTGCCTAATGACGTTTCAGTGTAGTTTCTATGTACGTGTGCATAAATGACACGTCGTCTCTAATATAAACAGTGCAGACTGGCCAATGAAAAGCACATCATAATGGCTTTTTTTTTTTTTTTTTTACTTGCTAAGCTCCAAGATGGGGTTGTGTCCCACATGAAGTTAACTGATAACGTTCATAAAGCCAAGCACTGTTTGTTTTTATAAAAATATGAGATGTTAAGGCAGTCAGATCCGTCCATATGTAGTCTTTAAATACTATTAAAATGTTCATAATCCTTATGTAATTAAAGGTAAAAAAAAAATTGACATTTGTTTAAGAACCCATGCTCTACTAATCTTTTTTTTTTTTTTTCTATCAAAAAGCTAAAGATTTTGGTCATGTGACGCTTGACATAAGAAGAGGCTTTAAATAAATTTGGATCATTTATGGCATGCTTTATTTTCTTTCTTTCTTTAAAAAAAATAATTTTTCAGATTAAATATAAACACAAACATAGTATACTAAAAGTATGCATACATTTAAGTAGTTGACCGGGTGTAAAATGCTCTGCATAGATTCTACAACACCATTATGTTATACTCTTATGTATACTCAATTTTCACCTTTTGTGGTTTATGCGGTACAAACGCATAGTGTAGCGCTACTGCTAATGTTTGTTAATATTCTAATGCATTCGAATACTAAATATTCTACCAATATTTGAACAGCACTAATCATTCTAGCTGGTGTAATGTGTGTTGGTCAGGAGGAGGACGCCTTGCTGAGTGAGATGGACGTCACTGGACAGGCCTTTGAGGACATGCAGGAGCAGAACATTCGCCTGATGCAGCAGCTCCGCGAGAAGGACGACGCCAACTTCAAGCTCATGAGTGAGCGCATCAAATCCAACCAGATCCACAAGCTCCTGAAGGAAGAGAAAGAAGAGCTGGCTGACCAACTGCTCACACTGAAAACCCAGGTGGGCGGGCCTGAGAACAGTACAAAGCTCTGCTGTTGGTTACATGATGGCATGTTATTAGCAAACATCTCTCTCTCTCAGGTGGATGCTCAGTTGCAGGTTGTGAGGAAGCTGGAGGAGAAAGAGCGCCTCCTGCAGGGCACCATTAGTGCTGCAGAGAGGGAGCTGACCATGCGCACACAGGCCCTGGACATGAACAAACGCAAGGTACACCCACCTGTGTGTGTGTGTGTGTGTGTGTGTGTGTGTTATTGCTATGTTCATCACAAGTCTCATCCTCCCACTGTCGCACTGCAGGTCTCATTCTGTGAGGTTCTCACAATAAACTGCAGTAACTTGCTTTTCTGATGCAGCCACACTGATAAGCTGTTTAGATAATTACATGACTGGCTGTTTGCAATTAAAGAGGCTCAGTCACTCGTCCAATCAAATGGCACAAGCAGCTTTTTCACTAAACAAATGTTTACAAAATAAATCTTACCCTTACATTGATCATTTCCAAGATGATGGAGAGATGATGGAAAGATGATGGAAAGATGATGGAAAGATGATGTCAGATCTTATGTTAAATCTTGGTGTTTTAACAGAGTTAAAAATAGCCTCATTGAATTCATTGTGAATTCCACCAAAAATGTAATTCATGTATTTTTGTTAATTGTGTGTCATACATTGTTTTTGTGGATATATTCATATGTGCAGTTTGTTGTTAATTTATTACTGTTGAGTTTCTGCTTCGTGATTGCAACAACCTGTCATGCGCAGCTGCAGTTCTGCACTAATTTGTCCTTCACGCTTGCTGTAATCCGACAAACTCCGATACAGGCTTGCCATATGTAGGGGCAAGAAGATGCACTATCTGTATTTAGGCGCTAATCCTGTGCATTGGTGCTAGCAAGTAATACATGTGGTGTAAAAGCTGACATCGAAGTTTCAAAACCTGAGTTTCACACGTCACCTGATGTACGTAAACTAAAGCTATTACAACGGTCCAGATATGCGCTGCAAACTGACAGCGCAATGCATTACACTTCACTCTTGGACATTACTGATAATTTCTGTCTCCTTCATAAGTTAGATATGTGATGATCTATAGAGGCATAACAATAATCGATTGCTAAGCTTCAGAGGTGGGAAGTAACAAAGTACAATTACTTTGTTACGGTACTTAAGTACAGTTTTCAAGTATCTGTACTCTACTTTCTTTCTTTTATAAATTTCACTTAATACTTTTGACTTTTACTCACTACATTTCAAAAGAAAATGATCTACTTTCTGCTGAACAACTGAGCCACTTTTTTCCCCCACATATAGATTCCATTTCCAAATGCGTGATCTGTCATCATCAAAAATAAACAAAGCCAATAGTCTAATTATCCGTACATCCTCATCCAGTCAGGGATCAATACACAAATCGGGTGACAAATGAAAGGAAAAATCAACATAAAGTGTGTTAGTAAGGTGTTTTGGGCCACCATGAGCCTCCAGAACAGCTTCAATGCTCCTTGGCATAGATTCTACAAGTCTTTTATTTCTGGCTAATTGACATTACTTCAATTAACGGGTGACTGATCCTTATAAATGATCGAAAGGAGACACACATGCAGTTTTAGAAACTTTATTAGAATTAATATGCATATGATTGGAACAACATGCTGTTTGTAAAAGTGCTTCTTCAGTTATACAGGAATAAGACACATGTAATCAGAGTTATTGTATCCAAAAGCAGCAAAGGGGGCAAATAATTCTGATTGGCGTGTTCACCTCTGACTGATTTGAATACGTGATGATGCTGAGAGCATGCACTTCGCTTTTAAACCTCTGCTTCAAGAACAAGGGTTCAAATAGAACCAAAACGTTCAAAACTGTCCCACTCGTTTCTACCGACACTGACTCCAGCCATGGACTTTAATTAGGATTTTTGGATTCCGCTTAATTAACACACTTTAAATAAGCACTTGAGTATTTATCATGAACAGTATTTTTTTTATGGACTATTTGAGCCACTCCAAGGAGAGGAAGAAAATCAGACAATAGAAGGACCACAACTGCATAATGCTAGCCCAGGGCAAAATTGAGAAATTTACATTTTTCTTCAAACTTACAAGCAATATCTTACTAAAACATGTCAAATATGTTTCTCGAGTAAGGGTATTAGGGCCCAAAATATAATGTGTTGCCTGAGGGTAACAGAATGCAGTACAATGTGTAGATAAGTGTGTGTGCTGGTTTGGTTAACCGTTATTTATGTATGTGGGAACTTTAATTAAGCTTATTCAGTCAGCTCTATTTTATTAAAAAATGAATTGCAACAAAAATTAAGCACAGGTGTTTCCTCATGTGATTTTAATGCATACGTTGGAAAAATCAAACATATGCTCCATGGAGAGTGCACTGCTACTGTTCCTGCAACAAAATGCTGTATTATTGTAAATAAATAGATGTTTTATGTAGCACACACAGTGATGCAGTCAGTGTGATCAGGCGTTAAGTTGTGTGTATATATACAGTACTCTGTGGACCCATTTCTAAATTTCTTTTTATAAAAGTACAGATATACAGTATTGTGCAAAGGTCTTAGGCACATGTAAAGAAATTCTGTAAAGTGAAAATCCTATTAAAAGCAGTAAACAGTAAAAAAAAAAAACCCCCAAAAAAAACCCTAAAAACAAATCAGTGTTGGTGTTTTTTGCCTTTAAAACTGCATCAATTCTCTTAGACACACTGTCGTGGAGTTTTATAAGGATATTGGCTGGTAGGTTGTTCCAAGAATCTTGGAGACCTTGCCACAATTCTTCTGGTTCTCACTTGCTTCTGTCTCTGCAGTTAAAATCCCAGAACAACCTTGATTCTGTTTTTATCTAAAAAGTGCTCTAGTGCTGAATATCTCACTTTCTTTAATGACTTTGGAATTTCTCTGGAACATTTTTTTTGGAAAATGAATGTTTGGAAATCTAAAATTTGCTCTTTTCTAATGACACACTAATGCAGAATAGATCAAATAAACATCTAAGGCAAAATGTATATCGAAAATTTAGGGTGCCTAGACTTTTGCACAGTACAGGACAGTATAGGACCACTTTAGACAGCTAGAACCCTTAACCATCTGAACAATTTTTTAGAAACCCTTCTTGCTAAGAGTGTAACAGAAAGTGGAAGCACATCTGGGAGTAGAAACTAGAGAATAAACCCTTTGATGTAGGGTTCTACATAGAACCTTTAAAGGCTAATCACATGAGTTAAGTTAAGCATTCAGCTGTAATTAAAGAGGTGCAAGAAAATAATGCAAAGCAAAATAAGGGAACACAACTGATAATTAATTAACTCACGTGATTAGCTTAATCCATTGTTAAACAGTTGAGCTCACCTTTCCTCTAAATGAAACTAATTATCATTTGGGTTCCCTTCTTTTGCTTTGCATTATTTTATTTTCTGAAACCCTGATTTTGTTTTCTCAAGGAAATGCATGATTGTTTGAGGACAGATTAAATCATTTGGGCATTTGAGGTGGGAGATAAGCCCCAAGAAGCCCTCCAATATCTTTGTCTGAAAAGTTCAGTTTCTCTGCTTGTTTACTCTGCTAATGTTCATGTGTTTATACTATAATGACCTGGAAAATTACAATTACAGATTACCAATATTCCATTTAAAGCGTTTTGAGGGCTCTCTATTTCTCCGACTCCCACGCCCCTGGTGTTCACAAAGCATTCGGCTGTAATTAAAGGACGGCAGGAACCTAATCAAGTGGCCCAAATAGTTTTTTTCTTTTCTTTATTTTCCCTTTCTTTCTTTTTTTTTGTTGATCTTAATTGAAAAGAGCTGTTGTTTATTCTCTAGTTTCTACTCACAGATGTTGTTCTACTTTTAGTGTTCTAGCTCTCTAAAGGGGTCCTATACTCTTCGGGGAAAAAAGATTAAATCTAGAACCCTAAAGGGTTCTTCAGTTTGCCCCTCTGGGGGAAGCCTTAAATGTTTTATGTAGAATCTTACAACAGAGGGTTTATTCTCTAGTTTCTACTCCCATATGTTGTTCTACTTAGTAGAATGTTATATCTGTTACACTCTTAGAAATAAGGGTTCCTCAAGGGTTCTTTAGATGGTTAAGGGTTCTAGCTCTCTAACGGGGCACTGTTATGTGACCTGACATCATGCTTTATAAAGTGTTATGGATGTCACTATAACTACTTATGAGCATTTATGGAGGCTTGTGCCAGCCATTAAAGGTATTATGCATGATATATAGCATGTTATAAACACATTTATAATGTATTATGAATACAGGATTCATAGGAAGTGTCACCGGTTGTGGATCTGAACTAAAAAAGGAAATCATCTACAATATTTTATCCGATGTGAACATCAGACGTCTTTTAAAATCTATACCAAGTTTTTACTTTTACGTCAGGCCTCCAATCTTTAGTTTTGTCCTTTAGTTCCTGTTTTATTTCCTTCACTGTCACTTTTTGCCTTTTTGTTGTTTACTGAGATGTACAAGAACACCTTTGCACCGAGGTACTTTTTATGGCAGTGCCATCATTTCCCCCCTTTTTGTGGGTCTGTGGGTCATTTGGCCTTCATCTCAGCAAGGTTCAGTGGAAGTTTAGATGACAAAGTGTTCGTGTGCCACTGGGGGATAAACCTTCTGTAGCCTTTGTTAAGCTAAAATCAAACATAATGTTTTCTTCTCAAATGTCATGGTGAAGAGCCATTTTTAACAGAGAGCTTTTTAAAAAAAAACCCAAAGAAGACTGTCACAGAGAGGTCACTGGATTGTTACTGTGCCCTCTTAGCTATGTACAGTTGAGTGTAAAAGTTTGCATCTCCCTGATCTGAATGTGATATAAAATTTTTCTCATATCTTGTATGTCCACCCGTTACCTTTATAACTGCCTCCAACCTCTTTCATATCCTCTGAACAGCTTTTCGATCCTGTCAGGTGTAATATTCGTCTCCCCTCTAACTCGGTCAGATGGCCTTTTTCAGATCAGGCTTGGAGGCCGAGAGGGTCATGACAAAATTACTTGTTTTAAAAATTATTTTTCTGCTTTTTTTTATTTTAAATTTTTAGATAGGTTGTAAAATAGAGGTACATTTGTACTTATTCCATTCAAAAACCATGGGGGGTGCAAACTTTTGCATGCAATAGTATAAGCTAGGTGATGTAATGATGTAATGAGCTGTTCATAGATTTTGATTTGTAAAATATTTAAAAGACTGCTGCATGATTGAAAATTTTAATTGTACAGGTTTTCATACAGTGTTTTTTTTTCTCAATTTTTTCTCATGGTTTCATATTATTTGGGATTTTGGATCAAACGGATTCATCTTCTAATTAAACCAAGCTTATGTTTTAAGGGATTATCTTCCCTTGGTAACAGAACAGTCATCTTTAATGTGCGATTGAAAACACCTCAGCAGGTGTTTTTTTCCTCTGTCATGTTTTTGAATTTCATTTGTTGACTCGTTTTCCTGTTATGCAATGTTTTATTCATCAGTCTCTGATGAGGTATTGCACAACCGTAGTTTCCTGGATTTTCTTGCTCTTATGAAGCTGGTCTAATGAATTATTCACAGCCAGCTGTAAGATTGTCCTATGTGACCTATCAGGTCAGTTGATTTGACGTTACATAATATTTTGCACCAACAGGACATAAATTGCTTGACATAAAAAATACTTTCTGGGTGTAAATTTAAGACCATTGCACCAACTGGTCATATACTGAATTTTCACTAATTTCTTTGGCCAAATCCAGAAGTGCGGCAACTGACTACATAAACATTACGTGTGCCCAAGGAAATAAAATCTTAACAATCTTTATAATCTTATCTTAATCTTAATAAAATTTTACTTTATATATTATATTATATATATATTTTTAATTTTATAATAAATTACAACTGACAAATGTTACCACCTTCTATGGTATGGTAGTTCTATTAAAGATTATGAATAGACGTGCTAATGTTTAACATGAACACAGCTACGGTATATGCCAATGCTAGCTAATGTTAGATAAAAACTACAACCGCCATTTTTATCTAGTAAACAAAATGGCAATGCATGAACGCTTTCAAGTCGGAAATAAAAGGAAGTGACATTCTCTTTGGACCTATTTAGGAGTTAAGACCATCTTAATTACGACCTGCTGGTGCAACTGGCCACATATAAATACTATGTTCCTGCTTTCAGATATTTCTGCTTTATTGGTCTATTATACTTAACAATCCTAATATAAAATGATAGTGATGAAGTTTATAGGCCATGTGTGTGAGAAAGAAAGAAACGAGTGATGGTTTCTTTGGATTTGTGTCAAAAACAAGTTCTTATGTTGCGTCCTCAAAAAACAAACAAAAAAAACCTTCTGCTGGCCATCAGTAGAGGACAGATCCAGCACTGGCCTGACGGTTGTTTAATGAGTAGTCCTGTTTCTCTGGGACGGATCTGAGCTGCAATGCGGATGTTTAACTTTTGGATAAAAACTCATGATAATGCCTCAGCATCAGCCTTAGGTTGGCCATCGGCAGAGGCGAGACTTTTCCCCGGTGCGATTGTAGACGTTGCACTGTATGATAAATGAATTAAAAATAGCCAATTTAATAAAAAATCAGCATGTGACATAACCTGTCATGACATCAAACATTATGACACCTATCATGACAATTACCGGTAATGGGAACATAACACTGTTGTATTACTGGTCATCAACTGTTATGACAACTCATGACATCATAAGACACCATGCAAGACACGTTTATGACATGACTATGTCTGTGTCATGACGCATGGTTCGAGAAAATTCTTACCGGTTGTGTTATGACACTTGCCAAGTTGACAATCGTGATGATGGGACATCTCGAAAACTAAAACCAAACTCACTCTAATTTATGCCTAGGGGAAATATACATAACTCTGTTATTACCATGTAATTATGGTCACTATCAAAACCTTCCCGATGTCACAGTGTTATAATGCTATAATGGTTTCTATGTCGATGTTTCCACCAAGTGCCGAGTTCAAGACACTGCAGAGAATCCTTTGGAAGCGCTCACCTACATTCAGTTTTCCACTTATCCTCACTTGGCAAGCTATGTCATCACCCTTATGTGACTCTGACATACCAGAAGTGCACTGAGCTATAACTTCAGTTGTCATGATGTTCTAACTTAAGTCAGCCCGGAAAGACTGAACTTGACATCACTTATTGTCTTTAGAAGTGTCTATGTAGGTTTATGTCAGTTGTCATGAAAGGCTTATGTAGGTGTCATGCAGCCCTATGAATACTACTCTTAAGTAAAGCGTTACCGATATTGTGATATAAAGCTTCTTCTTAAAATTTGTCAAGACCAAAAATGTTGATGCCTATGTGTGAAATTATTCAAGACTGCTGAAAGGCATTCCAGGTGGCTACTTCATGAAGGCATTATTTACCTTTATAAAACTTTATTTAAGTGATTCATACATTGGGTATATTTGAATGCACTGCATCCCAATAAGCAGTACAAGCAGTTGCACTAATGTTATAACACATAATGCACTTTACTTGGTTGTTTACTCCATAAATCAAGCTTGTATTATCTAGCTATCTAATTAGCTAGCAAGCTACCTAGATATATATATGCTAGCTAGTTAAACCGATACATCTAGCTAGTTAATATTTTTTTACCAAATATTATTGTGTCATTAACTATATGTGCTATGTGTGTCATCCAATTAGTAAATAAGTATTCACTAAATGGTGATGACTTATGAATGTGGAAACACCCATCAGCTGAGATTACATTGCCAAAAGTGATATTAGTCAGAAAATATTATAAATCACACAATTATAATGATGTCATATGCAGTATTTATATGAAAACATGATGGTTACTTAGATTGTAGGGTCAAAAACAGTGACGGTAGCCTTTTAAATGTTTTGCTCAATCTGTTTTATTATTTCCTCGTATTCTATAATGACTGCAGCTCCTATTATGCAAGTCAGCAGCCAAAGTACCACCCATCTTAATTCCTGCCTTTGCGCTGTAACAGTAGGATGTTTAGACGTTCGGCAATGGAGCTTTTACTCAGTCTTTTTGAGGTTCACATTAAGCATTTGAGCAGAAGCACAGAAATGAGTTCCTAATGCATTTCAGTTAGCCCAAGCAGTCACTTGTAGTAATGATGATTTGTGCAAACTGAATGCTTCAGCATAAAGGGTCGGTGAAATAATCCCTTAAATAGTGAGTCTAGCTTGGCAATTACATCCTCGAACTGTACAAAACAGGAACATGCAGTTGAGGTAAGCACGCTAGCCCATACTCTGATTAATTTCAGTCAAAATAGCAGTATTGAATGGCATAGAAAAAAAAGGACATCTGGTCCATGAACATTGAACTGCTGGACCATTTTGATTACCATTCATTTCTCTTTCGGTTATCCTTCCATGATTGCGGATTAAAAGGGAAAAAAATCTCCCAGTAATGAGGCTGAATGAGCAGCAGCAGGCGAAAAGGAAAGCAGATCCGTGGAGGATCATGGGAAGGGGGCAGTTGGTGGCAGGAACAGATGTTCTGGCAGCTCAGCTGCCGTAGGATGGCAGAGTCGGATAAAGGCAGCTGATAGAGACACCAGTGATTGTGGCTCAATGTCGCTTTTGGCCTCCCGGATGCAGAAAACCGGCATTAAGCTGATGCATTTGGAAAGGAGAGATATGACAGAGGGAGAGAGGGATGAGTGAAAAGAGAAAGAAGGGGTGAACATGACTATTGTGGGGTTTGAAACCACCTGCTGTCATGTGAGAAAAGCTAAAAAAAAATCTAAATACCGATAAACATCCAAGACTGAGGAGAAGTTGGTGTATCAAATAAAGAGTAAATGCAGTTAACGCACTGCACACCAAAACGGATATGTTTTATTCGTTTAACGGATGACAAAAAAAACCCCTCATACGATAATCATCTGAAAATAAACACAGCCTTTTTTGAGGTAAAATAATTACAAATTCAATCACAAATTCCTGAAAATTGTGTGCAGTAGCTCCAAAAAAATGTTTTTATTAAATTATTTTTCAGCTGTTTTAATGTTTGAAAGTCAGAGGAAGAGCAAACGCCGTTATTGAACCAGACCGATTTTGGAATAAAGAAAAAAAAAACGTATGGTGATTTTCCATCAGCTCATTCAAGAGCTTAAACTTGACCATTTGGAAACATTACTTCCGAATGTCAATAATTCAAAAATCAAAAATAAGTTGCTGCTGAAAATTCCAGAACCCCACAAATATTGGAAACTTTAGACCCCATATTTACCTGAAGATCTAATAATTATGACCTGTTTTGTAATTGGCCAGTCAAAAAAAAAAAAAAAGAAGCAAAAATTGAACATGGCTTGATTTAAAAAACAATGCACTGCGGCAGAATGACATTTTCAGGCTTGGTTATGCACGTTTATTTAGAATTTGTTGTAGTACGTTTTTTTTTCCGCCTGTGTGTTACGGCCTTTAAGGATGCAAACAATCTTTTCTTCTGCTGACCTTTTTGCATTTCAATGGAAACGTAAAGAATGAAAGAAGTAAGAGACAGAGGGAGCAAGAATGATTGGGACATATGATATGGCATAGATGAAGATATATATATATATATTTTTAAAACAAGAAAGAATGAAAGAAAGAGGGAGGAATTTGGACTGTGTACTACCTGGTGTGCCAGGCAGGTCAATGCCCACAGTGGTAGAACCCCAGGGGTGTGTGATGGGAGATCCATTGATTGGCAAATAGTCACAGAGGGGAAACAGGGTTCAGAAGGTAACAACAAAGTTTTCGTATTGATCCATCACCAATGGTGGGAGGAGATTAATGCCCCCCCCCCCTCCTCCCCCATCCACACGATGGTATATCCCTCACGGTGAAAATTTCATTTAATTGGCCCCAAACCCCATCATTCACAGCAAAGGAAGACTGCACAGGTTTCTACAGGGCAGTAATCCTATGTCCTAAAAAGATAATCTACAGTATGTAATATAAAAATGATTGTTTTCTTTTTATTAGTTTTAAATCCCTCAGTATATTAAAACCATGTATGTCTTTGTTGCACTTCATTGCATGAGCTCAAATGGGGAAATGCTGGCCTACTTCATAAACCCAAAATGAAATCCCAAAATAGGGAAGAGGCAGCTTTTTGGAACGCAACTTTGGAACTTGCTAATCTTTTAGTTTCTATTTTCTATTCTATTTAATTGAATGTGTCTATTTCTTATGGTGCCCGTTTAAGTCATTTTTATTTTATTAATTAGTTTATTTGTTCAATTTTGTTCTGTAGTTTTTATTATTGTTGTATTTTATTTCCCTGTAAAATTAAAATTTAATTTGTGTCTGTATTTCTTTTAAGCACTTTCAGCTGTTTCATTTATGAAAGGTGCTATGTAAATATCGTGTATTATTATAAATATAGTTATTACTACTTAATATTAAATTGTGTGCCTAAATTCCAATCACCAGACTATAACAAAAAATGAAAGTATTTTAGGGCCTTTTGTTCCCCACACCTACACTCCTCGAGGGTTCTATGGATGGTTAATGGTTCTATCTTATAATTGTTCTACTTGGAATCTTTTTTCTGAAGAGGAAACCTTCTGTTGTGGGGTTCTACATACACCTTTCAAGTGGACAATCGAAAGGACCCTTTCATGGTGCTAGATGTCTTTATGGTGCTAGCCACTTCTGTAAGTCGCTCTGGATAAGGGGATAAGGGCATCTGCTAAATGCTGTAAATGTAAATGTAGATGTAAATGTGGATGGAACCTTCTTTTCTACCTGGAGCAACACCACAATGCTCTTGTACCATTCACTTTTCAGAATCGCTCACAAAATTCAATGCTCACTACCTATCAATAAAAGCCGCATTGATCCAGGCCTTCTCTTTTGAATGTATAGCAATACAACTGTAAAAAAAAAAAAGATAATTCCCAATATATCTTATCTCAATAATTAACAATATTTATGGAAATGGACACGTTAATACCGAAACAACCCCAGCACTTCTCCTTGCTAGTGCGTGACTGTCTGTCTAGGTGTGTTCTCTAATGGTGTTACCTGTTGAGGTGAGTGATGCCACCTTGTTCGTGGTTGCATGCATTGTTCTATTGCAGGTTAGCCTTCTTCAACTTAGTAGATTGTATTATTCATAGTTTGACTGACTGCTTTGTGATTAGCGTCCTGAGTACTAGCACTTAAGCCTAGTTTATGCTTCCTTCCAGCGGGTCGGAAAGGCACTTCGAAGAGGGAGGAGTGATGTAGTTCGGAAAAGTTACTTTCCGACAGCAGAATGTCCGAAGGGGCCGCCCACTGTGATTTTACAGTAGCGCCGAGGGAAAATGGGCGGAAACCAGCAGAAGCTCCAACTCTTAGCTCTACATGCTTTCAACTTATACCTTAGAGTATTTACTATGTAGGCCTACTAATCTAGAAGATGTGTCCTGAGTTCTAGCTCTTAAGTCTGATTAAGGCTTCTTTCCAAACAGGCTTCCGAAGCCTTCAGAGCAGTTCAGAAAGATTAGTACATAATCGCACATAGTACATAGAAAATACTTTTACTTGGGTTGGTTCATGATAGGCTTGTCAAATTCAAAAGATTATAGTTTTGTATGAACAAAGCTTTAAAAATGCACTAAATCTGTCTAAAATTACAGGCTGTAAGTATGCCATTTGAGACTCAGTTCTTCGCATCTTAAACATATTTATCCACGCACATAGCAGTGTTGGTTTAGCGAGGTGGAAGCATTGTTCCTTTTTAAATCAGGTAGCTTGAAACTATGTAAAGAGTTAAACTATTCAACCAAGTAGAGAAGATAAACTCTATGGCATTTTTAAGACAGTCTACACTGTGTTTATTTTCTGTCATTTGAGCCACTTTTCTCTTTTCTTCAAGTCAATGTCAATGGAGATGTTTCTTATGGAATCTGTGTTTCTTATGGACCTGTATGTAGTATGTCCATTTTTAAAGTAGCTTGTCCATTTCAGTTTAAATCGTAGTTTTAGTAGGCTCCACTTTAAACGAGCTCTGAGTGCGATTCAAAAGCCTCAAATCGCGTAATAACCCGTCATTTCCCATTGATTCTCAGATGAGGCCACAGCAAAACCTGCCACTTTATTTAAACAGACAACAACAAAACGTGCACTTTCACCTATTACTCCTTGTTCAAGATCCTCCTCGGCCTCGGGGCTTTCCGAAGTTTTCTACAGCTCTTGTTTCTGATCGGTATCATTTGGTGGAAACTTGCAGCTATTGTATTATTACTATCTTTACTGCTTCAACGACTTGGACTGGATTCTGGAGTCTCAGTTGTAAGTCGTTTGGGGTACAAGCCAAATGGATAAATGTCATGTAAATGTAACAGCACAAAATTTGGTGTAAAAATTTACCAATAGTCCTGTAAACATTCACTGTTGTTTTCTTACACGACAAGAGAACTTTAAAAAGAATGCATTCTCGCATCGTGTTTACTCGACCTCCAGCGTATTGTTCTCCTTTGCATTGCTGCCTTGATGATGTATGGGATACACATCCCCTCCTCGCCTAGTGTGGTGTGTTCATTGTAAACTGGGTTGGCTTAGGTATCACCTTTGCCTTTGAAGTGTAGCACAAGCCGATAACGATCGTGTCCCCCATGAGCACGGCTTGAGTCCAACTCCAATATGAGCACTGTACTTACAGTGTTGTCCTTTGCACCGACATTGCACCTTTGCAATGTCCTTTGCACCGTCTTACAGGGGAGACTGTATGTCTTTATTCGGGACAAAAGAAAGAGGAAAGGATTCAAGTATATGCTATTCACACTGACCTACATTTATGAGTCCTTATATGTAAAATAGTAATTATCTTGGGGTGTGATATTCTCAGTCTCACCACATCACTTAAAAGGGAAGTTCCACACTTCCTGTTCTGTTCCTATTTCATTTTTTAGCGCAGTATATCCCCCGGGGGGTTTCAACTTCTATAAATATTCTTTTTTTGGGAAGCACTCCTCGGTTCTTTAATTTGGAGAACGGCACTTTCGGTTTGCATAATCCATTACAGCTCGCATTAATGCAGATCTGTTGATTAGTAAATTAACCTCTCAGCCTCAACTCGAATGCAGTTGTTCGGGAGAAATACAGCTTTTTCACTTTAACGATTGTTTCCTCTGTTCTGGTGACAAATGCAGCTGCCAGCTGCGTCGCACATCTGTCGCAAAATTGGACTGAGGCACAGAATGTTCGAAGGCATTGCGGTCCAGAGAACTGCTGTGTCAAATGATAAAAAAGCAACGGGTCTCATTACAGCATGCGGCAAAAAGGGAATTTTCGGGAAGGTGGATGCGCACCGCATTATCTGACAATTAGCGTCAAATTCATACGTGTATTACGGAACAGGAGGTCATCGTTCACAGCTGTAGGCCTGCGTTTTCGCATCCGTGGTCGGGAATTTTAATTTTTTTTCAAACTTCTCTGTAAAATTGCACACAATTTTGCCTTTGAGATAAAACACCCTTGCAGTTCTGTTTCACATGGCATGATGGCTGAATGCAGTGGCAGGTGAAATAGCTTCCCATCGTCACTAAATAAAGTACATGATCCAAGAACAGGCCTTAAGGTTCATGGAAGAGAGGGCTGTAATTTGATATTCTTCACTATCTCCATTCAGCTGGATATTTCTATTTTCTGATAAAAACACAAAGCCCTTTGCAGCTTAGCGGTAAGAAAAAAAATTTTTTCCCAAAATATGTGGCTAATGCTTTCACGTGATTGCTTCCCCTCCTTCGCATCCTCATGTTCTGCCCATCTTAATGAGTTTACGGTCGAGGGAAAAGGAAGAAAGATGGCAAAACAGGATGCAAAGCGGGTTTTTTACTTATGGATGCACACGAAGCAGAGAAACAGGCTTTAAAGGGATGGTTCGGGGAAAGAATGCTAATGTGGCTGACCAACATGGTATCACAATTGCCAATTCATATGAGCCAATGAAAAGTTACAAATGGTTAGCTCTGTGGGCATGAGGTTAGTGGTTACGGCTTTTATTACGACCTCATTTATATGAAATCCAATAAAATCGCTCCCACTTGGGCACTCAAGCACCTTGGTGGAATGAGCCAGTGGCTAAATGGTGCTCCTGGATATCACACCATGGAGGGTGTGATGGACAACATTCTGAACAATCCCCTTTATGGTGTGATATCCAGGAGCATCTTTAGCCACTGGTTCATTCCACTAAGGTGCTCGAGGAAGCGCTATTGGGGATCTTTTCTGCCCACTGCTATCATGTTTCATGAACAGTGGGACAGAATCTCACTATAAAAGTAATTATCCACATGCTGTCATGGTGTGGGTGTGTGGGAGCGCGGACACAAGCGCGAAGCCGTTCAAAACATTAAACATATTTATTGCTAACACAGGGTCAAACAACGAAATTACACACGCCGCGACAGGCGTGTTAAACACACAAAAGCGGCGCTACGACGTCCTCCCTTTGCTCGGGAGGCAGAGGAATGTCATCTTCCCCGAAGCCCAGGGGCGGCGCTACGACTTCCTCCCCTTGCTCGGAATGCGGAGGAATGTCATCGTCCCCGAAGCCCGGGGGCGGTGTTACAACGTCCTCCCCTTGTTCTGGAGGAAAAGGAACACCGTCGTTCCCGAAGCCCGGGGGCAGTGCCACGATGCCCTCACTGGGGTCTGGCGGTGGGACCGAGCAGGACACCCAGGGGCAACCCTCCGCGGTGTCCGGGAACTCTGCCACGCCTCTTACGGCGTCAGGGAACTCATCCATGCCTTCAACGGCATCTGGGAGCTCATCCACGCCTCCTACGGCATGAGGGAGATCATCCACGCCTCTAATGGCATCTGGGAGCTCAGTCACGCCTTCTACGGCGTCTGGGGGCTCATCTACGCCTTCAATGGCGTCTGGGAGCTCATCCACGCCTCCTACGGCATCAGGGAGCTCCTCCACGCCTCTAATGGCGTCTGGGAGCTCAGTCATGCCTTCTACGGCATCTGGGGGCTCATCTACACCTTCAATGGCGTCTGGGAGCTCTTCCACGCCTCCAGTGGCCCCCCAAAAAAAATTTCTTGGGGGGACTTTTCCTCTGCTCCTGGGAGGGTTATTCTCCCGGCTGTATTGGAGCCGAGCAGCTCCGGTGGCGTGCTCTGAAGCGCGGAGAGAGGGGCGAACTGATGCGCTTGGCAGAGCGCCACCACCTTCGTGGCCAGGACCTCAAGCCATGCCCGCCTGTCCAGGCACTCCTGGACGATCTCTGCTCAGTGCGCTGTTTCGGCGGTGGTGGCGTGCCTCCCCAGCGTGGCGTTCATCGCCTCGAAAACTTAATTTTTCTCCCCCCTCCTCCTGTGCTCCTCGAGCTCTCAGAGCACGCTCCTTACTTCACTTGTGGGGTGGCTTGCTGTGTCCTTTTTTAAGGTCTTTGGTTCTGTCATGGTGTGGGTGCACGGGAGCGCGGACACAAGCGCGAAGCCGTTCAAAACATTAAAAATATTTATTGCTAACACAGGGTCAAACAACGAAATTACACACGCCGCGACAGGCGTGTTAAACACACAAAAACCAAAGACAGCACAGGACGGAAACAAGCAGGTATTTAAACACTTAGAAATCAAGGGAACGAACAAGGAAACAGCTGGGGACATTTAACAGCACTCACGTGATAAAGACAAGGAAACAAAAACACAAGCACGTAGCGGCCATTGCCATGGCGACCGCCACACTATATCCCACGCTCAGCCGCGCGCGTGACACATGCACTTAAATGTTTACTTACATTTTCTATTTATTTTTGCACACTTTAATGTTTTTAGCTCACATGTGAATGTTCTTATACACTAAAAAATCAAATAAAAAATCAAAGCCGGAAGTGTTGGTGAAGTCGAAACTGAAACTAAGAGCAGAGAATACAAGTAAAACCATTAAGGAAATGAAACCCTTAAGAAAAACAAAGTTTATTTGTAGGCAAAAATTTGGTCGAGACCCAGGTGACTGCCAAAATAGATGCATCCTTTTTGTGATGTAAAAGGAGGCGGCGAAAAGCAAATGCTATTATAACTAGATTTTCCTTGTAACCAAAAGGAACAGTCACCATAACGCGCAGCATGCTTTATATCGATCGGGTGACTGGGGCTCTAAACTTTCTCCTCATAAATGTAATTAATTATAAGCTTTTTTCCAAAGTAAAGGTTTAAAATGTAACAAATAATCCTACAGTAAGCATCTCGTGTTCACTACAAACCTTGATACCTGTTATAGCCTATGACTTCTTTTCATGAGCGCCAAACTGTATCGACATTTAATTCATGTTGGCACCGATTTATAGCAGGCTTAACAAAATGCGCGGCACATGCTGTCTTTTAAATCAAGGCAATTAAAACGTATTTAATTTAGGTGTTTAGTTGGCCAGATGAATGCGGTAAATATGGGCCAGAACTGAGCCATCACTGATTTGTTATATGGGTGTCCCGCATTGTCCCGCACAAGCAGCTCCGCCGTCCTCTGCTACCTTCTGTGCTTGAGGACGAAAAGTTGTGACAGACACTATAGTTACCTGTGATTTGAAACCATAGTTCTTTAAAAAAATATGATTAAAAAATATGATTTTCAAAAAAAAAAAAAAAAAATCTAAATTTAACAACCAAAAGCAATCAAAACATTATATTAAAAAAGTGAAAACACCAGGATGCATTGAGCAGACATGATTGGTGAGACAACCCTTCCTTCAAAACCTACTCTTGTGCTATCTGGCAATAATAATTTGCTTTTATTGTCGGTCATGCTAGCATTGCCCTACTGAAAAATACAGCTTAGTCTGACCAGCTACCAGTTGCCAAAACACAGGCTGAGCTGGTCAAACTGGTAGACTTGCTTGACCAGCTCAGCCTGTGCATTAAGACCTGGTAGCCTGGCAAACCAAACTAGATTGTTCAGCATTGTTGGGTTCTCTTTGAGTAAGCCCACTTGTCTTTTACTTTGAAAACTACAGAGTGACAGTGACTTGAAACTGGGAATGCAGTTGACCCTTTTTTTAAGCGTCTATCGGCGAGGTCGATCTAGCTCATGTCAGTCCTGCTGTAGCTGTCTTCTGGAGGGGGGTCATCCTGCTTGTTCGGGCTTGTTGACGTGGACGTCTGATCCTTTCACCATCTTTCACAGCTCTCTTCTCTCTGCTTTTTTCTTCATTTGTCACAACCATGTTCCCCCGCAGCTTGTCAACCGATAGCCTCTGAACCTGATGTTAACCCGTGTTCTCCGCTAGAGGAAAAACACATTTAACATGCTCTTTTTAGCCATTTTCTTCTTGGGGTTTTCTTGCTTTTCTTTTCCTGTAAAAAATGTCATCTTGTAAACCGAAATCTGACTGATTGTTAAGCTTCCTGTCATTCCATAATTAAGTCGTCACTCTTCTATTTTCGAGACGTTTGACAAACATCTGCGTCAAATTGCGATTTCCTATTTCCTATCCATATGGCTGTCTTTACATCACCATATAAAAAAAGAGGTGGTGTGTGTACCCGGGCCATATGGGTGATTAAAAAGCCTGATCAGAGTAGGAGCATACTTAATCAGTCACACACATGTTTAGCGGAGGGTGACCATCGGTCCCAGAGGTGTGTGGGTGTGGTCGATACACACGCCACCTGTTGATGGAAAAAGCATCCGCTCGATAAAATATGCAAGAATGCCAGCCAAGGGAGTTAGTGAATATTGCTTGGTTCGGTCAACAGCAGCAAACGCTCATGGAAGAGATATTTCGGAAGGTCAGGGCACGTCGTGTCTGAAAATGAAATGGATTTTATTTATCATAGCGTGGTACTTGGGGCATATTAGGGAGCAGATGATAGTGAATTCATGTGTGTGTGAACGCTGCAGCATGTGTGTCCTTGCATTGCAAAATCAATTCGAAGTTCCTCAAAATGGAGGGCAGGTAATACGCTTTAATGCCCTTTGCTCTTTATGTTGGAAGGCTTCCTGATCCTAGGGAAATCGTTCTCTCTCTCTCACTCTCTCTCTCAAGGCGGCAATTAGCATGGAACCAGGCATCGCAAAACGTAATCTTCCAATCTTGCTGCTATTTCAGTACTTTGCCATGTGTAAAGATGACTATCGTTCCGCGGGCGGTTGGGCTTTTTATTTGCCAATTTATTACCCAACTTCTGTAGGTCACTGTCAGTATCGGCTCAAAATATTTCTTCCCACAGCTAATTCTTACTATTTCCGGAGCCTAAATTTATTTTTTCCTACTCCTATGCAAGAGAAATGGAAATGCAATTATAATAAAGTTGAACATGTCTCAATCTCTGCCCCGTTTAATGCCTTCAAAAAGCTGTTATCTATTTAAATCGAAGGTTCAAAAATGGGCCTTACCTGCAATTGTAAAATGTTTCACTCTTGGATATTAATCAGTGAAGGGGATTATTGCTCATGGGGAATTGGAGCACCATAGAAAACCTGCAAACACTGCAAAGTCACCCCAAGATCCACTGCTTCTATTTCTCACTGCTGAAGCTCCATGAACACATGGCACTTTAATGGACTCCACGTTAAGTGCTCTCTGATCGCAGTCCATGGGTGAAATACCACTCTGCTCTCCCCCTCTGCCAAGCAAGCACTTATTCGTGAAGTGGGAAAAGGGTCTGTCACTTACGGTGGACGATTTCCACTGGATATACACAGTTTGTTCTGGACACGGACGCTAATTGCATTTTAATGCGTCATTAAAAACAAACTCATAAATCACAGGCTCGCGCCGTAATAGCGGTTTAGAGATTTAATGTCCTTTGTTGAGACATAATCCTGCTTTCTGAAGATGGGAGAGGATGCAACAGAGCAGAACGGTCCCGTAAACACACGAAGAACGGACACTTTTTTTTTTTTGGGCCGTCGCTGATGGTGTCACTTCAGTTTTTCAGAGGAATTCAGAGTGGACTGAAGAGGGGTTACAATGCACATTGAATGCAAGTGTTTGCCTTTAATAGAATTTCACAGGATATTCAGTTTGGGGGGAAAAAAGGGAGGGAATGCCAATGGCTCTTAAATATTCTGTGCATTTTTTGACCCAGGCCAGACGGCCATGCAGGAATTAGAAGCTTTGAAGAGAAGACATCACTGGGCTACTGGCTAGGCAATGCTTTCTGCGCTTGGCATCTCTGTGTCACCTGACCACCTCGGATTAAATGCATTCCAATTAGATTTCTGGCAAACCCATCGACCAATGAATGCTTTGCCGTAGGATTTAATTGTAGATTTGCGTTCTTCACCTGTAGCGCCTTATAGGGCTCCATCAGAAAAGGTCAATGAACTAGGGTTACGATGTTACACTTGGTTGGTTGAGTGGGAAAACTTAAAGAAGACATTCTTTAATGTCAGAATTGTTTGTACGAGTCTAATATTGAAAACGATATCATCCAGCCTTGATCATCAAAAGAGCACGAACAAGGATTAGAAAGAAAAAAAAAAACTTCTATTATTTATAGCGAACCATCTGAGACTTAGCATTATTAAAATTGTATCAGATGTACCTATTCACTGGTTAAATAGGCTCTGTTATATATTAGCTTGTTACCCAAAATGGTTGCTTTGCTTGCTTTTGCAGCACAGCGTAAAAATCACAGAAAATCCCATTACTCCAGGGTCATTTGCACACTCGCTTATGTAAATCCCCATTCAAAAATCAATAGTACATTACTTGAGCAGGTGAGAGAGGGAGCGCGCTCGGCCCAATGCAGGAGGCAATCATTACGCGAGTGTTAGGAACGGGGGCGTCAAGGTGTCAGGGTGCAGTTTTCTCACTCTCTTGCCTCCCTCACTCTCTCTTTTCTGTCAAATTCACAATCCCAGCCGGAGAGATCGGGACTGGATGAACTAGCGAGTTTGGCGAGAGTGAAAGACACATACACACCCACACACACACACACAGCTAGAGAGAGAGCGAGAGAGGTGGGGAAGGGTGGTGGGTGCTTTAAAATTCCAGTCACTTATTTATTGTTGTCCCGCCGCAATGTGTCATTGTCAAAATGCTTTATCCGTCAGGTGCACTCTAGCCCACAGACAGCCCTGGGCCCTCTGGGAGATTTCATGGTGGCATTTTGTTCCTTGTTCCTCTCTGGTGGAGGGAGAGAAAGAGAGAAAGAGAGTGACCAGGTGGAGAGGTAGAGAGTTATTAGATGCACTGTGGCAATAAAAGCACATTAGCTTGCTAGCATGAGCCCCGTGCTCATTGGCGCACCGGAGCTCAGGAGGTCAGGGATAAACACGGGTCACTGGAGAGGAGGTCAATCTGGGTCAGCTGCCTCATTCTCATTGCATTTCATTTTAACCTGATCCTCAAGTACAGTAATCTGACACATCCTTAAAAAAAAAAAACCCTCTAAAAAGGTTCAACAAAAGAGGACCAAAATAGGTAACCGCTGACAGGATTTCTGCTCCCAGCATGCACTGCTCTTGCCCCACACCCACGCTGCAGCTTTATTTTATTAGCATGAGTAAGCGATGGTGCTGGTGTCTAATGGGAAACCCTTAAGTGGTACATGGAAGTCAAGAGAAGTGTCTATAAATGTGGCTCTAAGGTCTTGTGCAACCTCCATTAGAACCAGGTTCTCCAATTAAAGAGTTTATTGGGATTCCTACTCAGATATAGCTCATTGATTTATCTTCAGGAACTACTTCCTGGTCAGGGTCACGGTGGATCCAGAGCCTATCCTGGAAACGCCGGGCACAAAGCAGGAATACACCCTGGATGGATGATAGTCCATCGCATCGCATCACACACTCATTCACACCCAGGGGAATGCAAAGTAGCCAACATGTTTTTTGGGAGGTGGGAGGAAACCGGTGTACCTGGAGGAAACCCACACGGACAAGGGGAGAACATGCGAAACTTCGGAGCTCAGGATCGAACCTCAGACCCTGGAGCTGTGAGGCACCAACACTACCTGCTGCTCCAGGATAAAGCTGTTTCAGATAATCAAATTATGAGATGAGTTGAATTCAATGTATTAGAGCTGGGAAAATGCTATACTGTGCACTGTGATGGCGCCACAGAACCCTGCTTTAGAATCATGGCATGTCCCCTCCTAATTTAAGTTAAGACAATCCTCAAGAAAAGTCTGCACCGCAGGAGAAATTCTCCCCTGCTTATGTTTCTCTAATCCTGAGTTAGACCTTCAGAGGCGACCGATGGGAGAAGAGCTGGCCGAGCCCCTCGTACGCCAGCAAGATCGGGGGTAATTATCTCAGGATTTCTCAATCCCCTTATGTCCTTATATCTGAGTGAGAACCAGACTCCTTTGTCCAAGAACCCTTTACTCTTCAAAAGCTCTGAACGCAAGCTTGTTTTCCCTAAATGGAGCCCCCCACTGTGACTGGAGAGTTATTTATTTATTTATTTATTACAACATGCTGTGGTGTAAATCCTTGAGATAACTTCATCAGAGTCTTTTCTGCAACTTTACTCAATTACAGAGTTGAGAAATCCCAGGGTGGAGTTAGCAGTTGTAGTTATATGCATGGAATCACTAGCAAGTTTGGCATGAGATTGTGTTTAAAAAAACAGTCCACTCCTGACTGTTTCACCTAAATTGCAGAACGCTCTCGGAGACTATTAGACTTTGTAGCTTGAGCAAAGCAAGTACGGGACATAATTTGTATCTCCAACGCTAAATTAGATTTCAAAGGGCAGACATGTTGAGTCATTAACCATAGAAAAAGTCCCTTTGTGAGTAGCACTCTAACAAATAGAGGGTTTGGCATGCTCAATTGCTCTCTTCCCTTCCCTCACTCCTCCCTTCTGAATGACACTGAGCTAATCACTTAGCCTCTGCTAATCATTTAATCCTAAAAAAAAAAAGCAAATGCGTGTGAGTGCTGTACTAGCCTGCATGTTGTCCATCTTCATCCAACAAAAAGAAAGGGAGTGAGATAGGTTGGAACTGTCAATAAGCTTCGTAACCATGGATAGAAAAGAGAGAGTGTGTGTAAGCTGGAGGGTGGTGGACGTTGCTAAAGGCCTATCAGGACTCTATGGCAAGCAACAATCCCGCTATGTCTGTCATCCTAGCGTCACTTTTTGCTTTTTATCCAGCAGGAGTATGAGCAAGGAGGAAGGCATACAAGTGAGGGGTTGATTCTCCGGGGAAATTTTTTGCTGCTCCTTGCTTTATGCACCCACTTGAGAAACGCTGTGTGAAAACTCCAGCAGGAACAGAAAACTGGGTCAGGCAGCAATACCACTACGGAATGAGGCAAAAAGTAAAAAAAAAAAAAAAAAGAAGGTGCTGCAACATCACGCTTTAGCCCTGTAGAGTATGTATGCCGTGCATGCATTTTGCGCAGTGACATAGACCCTGCAGAGCCAATTCCACTTGAGGCTTTTGCCACTTAGTGCATGATAATGACCCCGCTACCTGCATATAAATCAGATTACCACGCTCCCCTGGGATCGCATGCATACCTCGCACATATTAAAAGCTCTTACCACTGAAAACCATGCTTTATATGTGACCAAAAAAAAAGAGTAATGAACGACGCGGTCCCTTATGGGACGGGGATCCAATATAGCTGAAAAATTGGAACCAGCACGGGCTGAATGAATTACACCGGTTAAATTACGTGGCTAAGTTGTTGCAAAACGTCCCAGATGGGACACCTGAAAATGAATGATGGAGAACAGACATGGCCACAAAAAAAAAAATGATGGAGAACAGACGCGGTTCTCGGGGGGGAGGGGGAATAAGAAAACCTTAAATGAATAAAGAAGCAACCGCAGGCTGTGCAGTTTAAAATTCCTGTGCTTTGGCGGCGGAGAGGATGCGGTCAACAGTAAAAAGTAGAGTGAGCCTGTTCGTTAGTTTAAGGATCCGAAAAAAAGTTAAAAGGAGGCACCCAGTCCAAAAAGAACGCCATCCACCACATCCAAGACTTCCAAGACAAACTCAGCCATCACCATGACCCACTGGGCCCAAATAACTTCATCTCATTAGCACTTGCTGGGTTCAAATGGGTTTTGCTGATGCTTTCTAGAGTGCCAACTATTATTGCTATCTTGAGGTCTTTGTGTTTGTGGGATATGAATGTTGGGTAGGATCAGAATCATTAGTTTAGTACTGCGTGTTGCTGTAGTTACACAAATAGCACAACAAAAAGAAGCAAAAACAGAAGCAAAATGTGGATTTGAGACTTTTACAAGCCAAAGAGGCATTCACATTTGCCCCGTGAAAAACAGTTGTGCCAGACAATCTGACAAAGAGATTGCGGCAACTGGTGGTCTGTTGCTAAGGAAACGCCAAAGATGATGTGACCTAATCAGCAAGCAAGCTAATCAACCTATCACAATAATACTTACAGAGTTTATGTTATTTGGCTGGTAAATAATTTTATAAATGATGTAAAGCTAATGTCTAGTCATTTTCTTTAATACAGCACCATGTCATTCAAACCTTATGGAGGATACATTACCTTTCGGTCATGATAATTTACATTAGCAATGAAAACTGAACACTCATTTAAGCTTCATGAAACTTAACGTTGTCAACCGCAACAAAATTGAGCTTCATTAGATTGCACTTGTGAAGCAGAATATTTGGATGCATTTTCCTTTCACCAATGTGACTGCCTTATACATTAGTATACTCTTCTTCTTCAAGGGTTTCTAAAAGGGCTCTTCATGGAACTCTTTCTGATAGGGAAACGCTCTGTTTTAGGGTTGTACAGGTTTGACGTGGGATAAGCCATAGAATCCTTAAGAGTTCTAGATTTAAACTTTCTTTTGTAAGAGTGTAGTTCGTGAACTGGGGAACTATGGGCTAAATGATAATGATTAAAAAAAGAAAGAGTGAGCCCACCTGCAAGCTGCAGGATGGATTTGATAGGTTATGTGACTTAAAGGGTTATGGAATCTCACAAACAGAAAACTCTTTTCACCAGGGCAGATGTTTAGCATCGCAGAGACTGAAATATTGTTTAGAAACCGTGTGCATTCCGCAGAGGTTAAGTGCTCACATGGTGCTAGGTTGGGTTCATTTTCCCATTGGCCAATAGTGCCTGTGCGCCATGAGCCTCTTTCCAACTTCTGATAAAAGCTACTGGCTCATGGAAGGCATGAGCGATTGGCATCCTGATGAGTCCCGATTTTACATAAACAAATTTGGAAAAATGTTAGTTTTGCTATGTAATGTACTCGCTCAGTCAGTTTTGTATGCAATATACTACACCATAACCTGTGCCCTTCGCTTTGTGACAAAGGGCCAATTTTTGGTAGCACATGCAAAGAAATGTCTTGCATATAATAAAGACAGTAATATTAACAAGTCTCATGAGGAGTTTCGAGTAATAATCGTCGATGAGATCAAGTATCATGACGTAATTTTATAACACATTTCACTGTGATCTATGCCCTCTGGGGCTATATGGGTTTTCTTTAATATTCATTTAATTAAAACGTGTCCCAGTTCTCATACTGTTGACTCACCAGTTCTTTAAGCAAACTTTAACTTAAGCTTAATGCGTCATTAGAAACACAAAAGAAAAGCCTAACAGGAAGGGAAAACACACAAAAAAAGCATTTTTAAGAACTTTATTTCATGATTGAACTGGAATAGATGTCGTCAAAACAAACATAACAACCTACATAATGGCTTTATATTGTGCTCTACATTGTTGTTCCTCTTTCAGTGTTTTGCCAGGCATGTCTTCTGCTATTACCGACGCGTCCATGATACAATCTGTGACACAGCTGACGTTGATAAATTGATATGCTAATTAAAGTGTTCCTCAGTTGAAGCGAAGTGAATGAGAATCCGAACTGCGATTTTCTCATGACCCGTAGTGAAAGGGCCACGAGCCGTTTGTTCAATCTGACCACAAAAAACCTTGAGCAAACAACTGCGATGAGAAAAGCAAAGCGCTCGAGCCAAACAGGCGATGTTTCGAACACTTAGGACATTTGAATCTGAATGACACTTTAATGACCCCTCTCTTCCCTTCTGTCAAGTGCCCCCGCAATCCAGGCCGTGTTTTGTTGCTTTTGTAATTTGACTTTCAGTCAAACTCCCCGAGATCCTTGTAATTGCGGGCCGTAATTAAGTTTAGGGCGATGCGATACACAATCAGGTACGTGCGAAATGAAGCTAAATGCTGTGCTTGTGCAGAAAGCTTACATTGATCCAAAGCCACAAAGACAACAGGAGCGGCACTGAATTTAAATGTTTGGTGAAATGTAATGCAAGGTGACACTTGGAGTGGTAGAATGGAGTGCGCGCTCAACTGCTGCGTCGTCCCGGGTGCCAGTAATTAACTTTGCCGTGACGGGATCGCAATTAATGCACTACTGTGATTATGACAGTTCTGCTAGCTTGCACATGCCATTTGTGGCTGGCATGCCTTTTAGCTGACAGGTTTAAATAAGGCACTCCTGCACCCGCTGATTCCTGATCTTTCAGCGTGGCAGGCCTCGCACTTCCCGTCTGGGGCTTTTGTTTTTAACAACATGAAGTCTCTCTCATATCAAGACACTTCACCGAGAAGGCACCTGAAGTAGACAGTCACAGAGCCACTTCACCAAACAGTTCACTCAGGAAGTAAAATGGGGCATTGGAAAAACTCCCCAGCAGGCACCTAGGTGTAATTACTGTCACAGCATGCTTTTTTGCTAATTGAATTTTAGTTGAGGCTTAAGGGTTTTGGAAAGCTGCAAAAATTACAATGATCAATGGAATGCATCCAAGTCCAACTGATCTATAATGGTTCCTTCCGAGTTAATAGGTTAGTAGAACATTTTCAGAACGTTACAGTTCTGGTAATTTTTGGTTCAAAGAGTGTTTAATGGATGTTCTGAGAACGTTTTTACATAGTGTTTAACGTAAACGTTTCTACAACATTCCTACAAATGTGTATCAGTGTTTTTTTGTTTGTTTGTTTTCTTGAGTGACAGTGCTGCCTACTCTTAGGATTAGGATCAGTGATGCACATGGTGCTGCTCAAAGAGGCAGTGAAGAACAAGCTCAAGGTGTGCCAGGTCAAACAGCACCAGCAGGTCAACACTACAAAATCCTGGAGGAGTTCCACTGTGTTCTGAAACGACAAACTCCAAGCTGCTCTCTTCCAGGTCTGTACCCAACTGAACAAATGGGCAATGGGGAACATGTCTGTTAACTTAAGCACTAGCCAAATCACACACTAAAGATGGCTAGCCAATCCACCCATTTGTTATTTGCTCTTTTGGCAGCCAGTCTCTCGGTTAGCATGCCAGAGGTTTTAGGGCACTCGCATGACCTCTCACTCTTTGAGGGAATTAGCAGCAACAAACCTTATCAAAGGGACATTTGGTTCAACTTCCAGTCTGTCAGCTTCTGGCATGGAGGTGGATCATTTGTTGCCCTGAGGAAGGAGGTTGTCCCTATTAGATATTAGCTTAACTACTTAGCTCCACAGCTGTTATTGCTTGGGCCTCCATTGGCCGTTCACATATTGAGGTGGGCTTACGAGCAAACTTCTAGTCTGTCTTTTGGCGCTGAGGAGATTCTGTGGCTATTTGTCAGACCGAGCAGAGAGTTCATCGCGCTTAGCCATTAGCTTAGCTTATTAGCTCTACAACCGTTCTAGCTTTGGCTTCCGCTGGTCATTCACTGGCACACTATGAGGGCAACAACACCATTGTTCAGACAGTCTTGCTATTTTTGAGTCTTGTTATGGAGCCGGGCTGCCTTGGTCTTGTTAGATTTGGCTCACATCCCCAGGAAGCCGATATTTTTTTATTGTGTGCTTCCTTGGAGTGAGATATTAATCCTAATTAGGGACTTCTTATGTCCCCATTGACTTGTCTGTTCTGACTGCTTGACTGGAGATTGGTTACTCTTTTTCAGCTTGGTAGATCATCCTGTAGCACATTTACGTCAACGGGGAACGTCCTCACATGGATCACCCCCCAGTGGGCCAGCTGGGGAACAGTAGCCCAAAAAAATAGAGGAGAAGGGGAACATTCTTTTCCAGACACACAGAGTATTTGTGTTAGCATGATGCCTTTATTGCCTTTATTCTTCTATTGTAAGGGAAATTCTAAAGCAAACTCTTTAAAACATAAAGTGAGGTTCTGAACATAAAGGAAAATATGTGCTACGTGTCAATTTAAATCCGTTTCATCAAGACCTGCTTTTGAGAATAAAAAGTCCCCTTTCTGGAACTGTAAAACCGGTAATTCAATTACAGACTAAGCCCGTAAAAGCGCTTGACTCAAAGTATGTAATGAATGACAGTCATTCTTGTGGTTGTGGAATAATGCACTCCTCATTGCAAAACATGTTTCTGCTCAAAATCCAAGGTTTTTAACTGCTCAATTAGTTCAAAAGTCATATAAATCACATTTCAACACCCTCCCCTCCCCCAACACCCACTTTCTTCTCTTTTCCTTCTGTCAGAGAACAGACAGCAGGAATCCAGCTGTGCTGACACTGCTGAAGAAATCAGCTATCTTTATAGGCACGCAGAAGTCGCTCATGACTCATGGCAAGGCTTTTTTGAAGCCTTTGATTTCCGTCTGCATAATATGTGGTAATTAGACACTTCTTTGGCGTTATGTTCTGAAAATAAGTGGGGCTCAACAATTGCTCCCATTTGATATAATTTGTCTGGATTGGCAAATAGCATTGAAAGTTCAAGAAAATCAGATAATGTGTGCTATAGTTTGACTTTGCGTTATTGAAGGTTTACTGTTAGCAACTGTGATTTTGCATTTCTGGGATAGAAATCATCTGAAAATATAAAAAGACATTTTCTTAAATGGTTAAATTATTGCATTGCATTAAAATCCACGACATTATGAAATCCCTTACGATAAAGCCAGAACATAAATGAGGGGTTTCATTTAATTTGTTAAAGTAAAGTCTGTTTCTTAATGAGTTATGTAATATAGAAGCTGTTGAGAATTATTATTACCCATTATTAGTTGATTTCTTTTGTATTACTTGTTAATACGGGGCAAGAGATCTTGGAATAGATGCACATTTCATTGTCATTATTTGCTTAAAATTGTAGCCAGTGGTAATTAAACCAACACGGAACAACAAAACATATTTGGGGTTCTTTATTTCAACAAAGAAATCACAAAATACAATGCAAATAAATATAAATAAAAATAACCCAATAAATAACCAAATAAAATACGGTAGTGGTCTTTGGTTCGTGTGTCCTCACACACCAGCTCACACGTGGTATACAGTCAGATTATAGCACCCAAGCGATACATCTGAACCTTTATTCTAATAAACACTCGAAGCACCCGAACCCCAGTCACAGCTCACGTGCTCATCATATCCAGGCCGCTCTCTCCCAATTGGTTCATGTGCATGCGCGCCTAGAGCTGTGGTCACAACAGAAATCCGCCCAGCTCAACACTTAGAGAGCCCTCTCTTAAAGTGACAGAACCTCTTTAGTGGACAAAGTGCATTAAATACACCACTTGGAGACACAGTCTTCAACCTTTTTAATGGCTCCCAGCGGACTTCCACGAATTCCCCAATGTTACATAATTCTTAAATAAGAATTTAAGCAAGGTCAAGAGAGAAATAAAAAATATTACATTCCATTTCATTTTGCATTCCTTTAATTTCACACAATTATTGTAATTCACCAGACTTTCCACAACTGGATGTTCTCTGATTTTGAAAAAACCCGAAACACCTAATGACGTCATAGCTGATGTCAGAAAGATGTATGTGACAACTAGGCCTATATTATGTATTTAGTATAAAATCATCTTGTAACATTAACCAATGAAATGTACATGGAGTTACATGGGAGGAACCTCCCTAATGTCATTTAAAAGAGATTTTTAGATGCTTGACATAAAGGGGGTTAGTGAAAACCGCCTATAAGTCATGGTTACTGACATGCATACCTGTGTGTTGTAGGAGAAGGTGGAGATTTTTTCCTTTTTTTTCACTCTCTTTTCGTTTTTAAAACCAGTCAATACATGACTGATATGCATGGCTTGCTTTTGTAATTGTCTTGGTGCGTTGGGCCCAATGACAGACACAGCCATCTTTGCATGCTCTAAAATGGCTCTCACAGTGAATTATCACCTCGAGCTCTGCCATGGCCACGTCTTTGTCCTTGGAGAGTATATCACAGCCAAGCTCATCCTTACTAACATAGATACAACGCAATCCACTAGGCAAGGTTCACAGCAGATTCAGATGCCCAAGAAAGGTGTTTATTACACAAAATGTCACATTAGACAGATAACTTTAAAAATCAATTTGTAGTATTATTCACAGTTGAGAATTATTAGAAGCTGTCGCGAGTTATCACGTTATCCACATGGCAAAAATCCCCCCCCCAAAAAATGGATCATGGATCATGTGTGGTCCGGCACAACCTTACGTTTTTCATCAAATTGTGTTCAACCATATCAAGCCACTAATTACATGATTAATGGAGGCGGGTAAATCTCATTCCATTGAATGGGCCATTTCCTGAGGTTCTAAAAGAGTCATGGAGTGCCCTGATGAGTTCATGTAGATCTTCAGGTCATCATGTACGTAGACACGCTGGGCAAAGATGTGTTAATGTTACCCTCGTGGTTCGATATTGTTGTAACTGCAGTTCAACCTTGGTCTAATTTTTTCTTTATTTCTATGCAGGAAATGCTGTTTAGCGAAGCAGTTTTCTCACAACATGCCCAGACTCTTGCCTTAAAGCTTGTCTTGAGGTTCAAAGTTTGTCAGATTAAAGATTTTTATATGTGTGTGCTAGAGATTTCCATTAAAAATTCAGTGTTTGAGGAACTTTATTTCTAGTTTATTCCAGTATGTGCTTACATCTCAAACTGTATATAATGATGTCAACCACAGCTCATGTAGCATTGCGGAAAAAAATTATATACATTTTCTCTTTGATCTTTAATACAAAGGGAGTATATGAATGGTGATATAAGAGAGAATGTAATATAAGAAAGATAAAACCAAAAACAAAGAAACCAAAAAGGTCAATAGAAGGACATGTCCTGACACCATGTCTGATTTTGCTGATTTGTCTGATTTTGCCCTCATATAGGGCAAGCTTTACACAAGAATATAAAAGGTGGATTTTGAAATCCATGATCAAAGTCAAAGACATAAGGTTTGACAGGGCTGAACATGTTAATTTTTTGTTTCCAAGAGAGAGTGGTTTTGAAACACGAAACATTTCTTTGCCTTCCATCACACCAGTGAACTGACCTTCATCTGACCTTCTAGGAGTTTCAGATGTGCTTATGTTGAAGAAATTAAACTGTTCATGTCACAAATGACTCTCAAAAGTAGGATGCATGTGCGGGATAGCTTTACTAAAAAGGCATATTCCAGGATACAGTCAAAATCTACAGAAAGCCAGTGTAGGGAACCCAGCAGTGCAGTGAGTGATATTGGGATGATTGACAACAAGCCAAGCTGCCGCATTCTGGATCAGTTGTAAGGACCTAATGGCACGTGCAGGAAGACCAGCCAGGAGCAAGTTGCAGTGGTCAAGTCTCAATATGATGAAGGACACAACAAGCACCTTAGTAAACTCCCATATGAAATCTAATACGAAAATGCTACTGTGGACTAGACTGGTCAAAAGACAGAGCTCCAGTTACTGCCTGTGTGGAGCGCCCTATGGTCACATGGGTTTCTTCAGAGTACTCCTCCGACCTTCCAAATACATGTTGGTAGGTGGATTGGCTACTATACATTTCTCCTAGGTGTGAATGAGTGTGTGATGCCTTGCAATAGACTGGCGTCCCATCCAGGGTGTATTTCTGCCTTGCACCCAGTGTTCTTGGGATAGACTCTCGATCTACAGAGACCCCGACCAGCATAAAGTAGTTACTGAAGATGAATGAATAAATGTCTACCTGCTAAAGTCTGAGCAGCCTTATACTGTATATTCAATAATGTTGCCTCTTTCTAACCTATTTTCACTGAACTCTAACTTTAAACACTAAAAATGTATTACATCCCATCAAATTCTGCTCTGCTTTTGGCACACAGATTAATCGGCTTTATTTTTCTCTCTCATACATTGAACTGAATATATTTCAGCAACACTAATCCTGTTTCTTATAAATTTTATGTCAGGCCAAATCATTTTTGAACTCTGTTAAACGTCCAGTTTCATGGATTAACAGGAAACCTAATTGGATTTAGTGTAATATGTCTACTTTTAGCCCATTTAAATGTCATAGGCAGTTTAGGGAAATGGGACCATTGCGTTTTAACGACCTCATTTGTTGAACTATGATCCCGGGGGTTACTGTAGGATCTTTGGGCGTAATTAATTTTTCATGCCCACCTTGAAAAATGCAAAGGTACTCTCCCGATGACGTTTATGGAATCAGCAAATGCCCACAGCCCCGCTTACCTCCAGTTAAAGAAAAGGAAACAATATGAACCCAATAATGTAACATCTAAATGAAAATATTTTTTTAAACAAGCTCATGAAGCTCTCGGAGGTTTGCTGCCAGCACAGTGGGAAAGTTTGAAGTAATGGAACATAACGGTATAAAGAAAAGACTTACAGCAAGTAAAATAATTCAAATATCACATGTACTTGTGAGTAGGCTTCAGTAGAAGTTGGTAAGAAACCCTTTTTTGAATCATATAAATTTCACTGAGGATTTAAATTGGACTTTTTTAGAAATATATCCAGATATAATCTGCAAAATGTTCACTCTAAGAAATAGCTATTTGAAACAGGAGACCAAATCACAATCAAGTTGTTCTGCATATTTTAGTCCTCGCAGTTTTAAATACACCCACGCCTGTAACACCCACATCTGGGATCGAGTAGACCCATCCATTCCCTCTTGACTTCCTGATTGGTCCCATGCTGACATGCTTGTCAAGAGGGAAGGCGTCCATTTTGAGATCTTGGCACCCCAAATCAAATCACGGACGCCACATGATGTCAAAACATGCGTTGATAAATGGCAGCCGTGCTCTAATTACCACCAAGGTCAGGCGCTGGAGATACAAGTGGAGAGTCGCCAAGCTAGAAATCCGAACAGGACAATAAACTAAGTCACCTTCAGAGATCTGCGTGACATGAACTCATTTTGAGGAGATTACGGTTTATTTTCCCTCATTACTCTGATCGAGCAACTCTCGCTGGAGCTCTCCTGGCATCCTCCATGCTTTGGAGGCCATTGTTTGGGTTTTTAAATTGACGAGTGAATCAGAAGGGTATTGCACTATTAATTATTAATATCCCATTGTCACAGGAAAAAAAAAAACGAGACCAGATCAAACAAGCCAAATGAATCAGAATGACTGTGTGTGTGCAACAAAGGGCCAGAGAAGTGAGGTGAATATCAATGCGAGCCTGTGTTTTTGCTCATAATGGTACAGGCAGACTCCGGCCCCGTAGACCTCTCAGCTAATGACCTACTGCAGTGTGGAAATTGCTTATGGGATTGCTAAGGGACCAGACTGTACTCTTCCTCACTGGAACATAGCTACCTGAAGACAAAGGGAATTGAAGAAAAAAAATACATATTTATGAAAATTACAGACACTGTAGACAATCATGACATGCAATAAAAAGACAAGAAAAGGCACGTCATGCAAAGCTCTTTCTGACTTGTTGTGTACAGACAAAAGTGATGTACACATGGCTGTCTACATGTACGTTGTCAACATGCTACTAGTTATTGGTTATATAGTGTCAAGAATGTTGTTATGTGAATTATTGAAATATGACTAGATGCACTACATATGTATATATAAATAAATATAAAAAAAGTGAATAAGTAAATTTGACCCCTTAAACTCCTGGCTTATGGCTTTGGAGTGGGAATTGGCAATGACTAAATTGGATGTAAAGAGAAAAAAAAAACGCTTATTATTCAGATTATTCATCTTAAAGCATATTATTAAGTACCTACTTAGAATTATTCAGTAACTACAGTAAAACTAATAGGAAAAGGTATGTAGTTACAAGAGTGAGGAATGTAAATTTGGACCTGTCGATGGGCCCTGGGAGTTTAAGGAGTTAAAAAAGTGACTGAGGCTTAGTGCTCAATTCCAATTTTTTGCTCATATGCAATCTTTTTT
>JAOUQW010000023.1:2234192-2248893 GCA_028565825.1 Olivaichthys viedmensis
AAAAAAACAATAAGAAAATTGATGCAGTAGCCAAGATGTTTGACTGAATAATTTTTCTGTTTTAATTGAATTATTAAATTTGGGGCTTAGTGGAGCTCTAATAACAGCTGTAGAAACACAAAAAGTAAAAACATAAATGGGTTAACTGAATTAATATTAGATGTTGGTTGTTAAGGGGTGACCACAATTAACACGGTGTGTTAGAAGCGCATGTTTCCATTTCAATGAAATATATGTTGTCACGCAGATTCGAAAAAATTAACCAGAAGCTGTGTGAACAGCAATTTTCAGGTATTCAGGATTTCACATACAAATGATTTATCTCAGTTTTAAATGAAGCCAACTGAGGGAAATTCTGTATTACTTTTGATAAGTGATTCAATTAAAACAGTTCTTGGTAGTGGACTGAGATTTTGGGCTCGGCTGTATTTGATACTTAAGTTTAATTCTGAACTTTACCTCCAAGACACACACTTGAGTTTCAACAAGTCTCACATCCTTTGGTGCAATTCAAACGTAACAGACGTATAAAGTAAATAAATCAAAACCATTTGAAGCACAGGGGAACCTCATCCTTTCTTTTATTCATGAGAGGGTGGTTGTCTGTTGCTGCTCGCTTAACAACCGGCTTCATTTAAAAAAAAATTTTGTGAAATCTTGATGACAAAAAAACCCCTACTGGTTTCAGCACTATTATTAAAGTGGGTTTTTTTTTTTAATAAAAATGGTACTTTCAGTAGCAGCCACAGGCATCAGACTGTAAAGAGCTCTTGTTTCAACTCCTGAAATGGGTATGTAAAATGAGAATCAAGGCTTTCTAAATGACTATATTGTTTGGATTTTAATAATTGATCGATCCATCAGTGGCAGAGAGAAGCGTGAGTGCGTCTCGTTGTGTTTGCTGAACAGATGAAATGGAAGGAGCAGAATAATATAAAGCACGAAATGAAGCTAACATAACACACACACATGCCACTTTTGGAGTTAAAACAGCTAACACTGAGTGATTGCAGTCTGAGTCTTTTATAGACCACCTGAAGGAATATTAACTATGTATAAGATGAACTGGCTTTACCTCGTATGTGTTTACCTCATATGTAATGGTCCCGAGCTTACAGAATGGAGCTCACTTTGGACCATATTCAGAGTTTAGTCCATATATATATTGTCTCTTGCTTTTATGCTACATTGTATTTCAATTGACAACAAAAAATGCAATCAGTTTGCATTTTCTAACCCACCATTTTTTTTCCGGCCCAAATAAATTTTTATGTGTTCTTAATTTAAGGGGGGGGGGTCTAGACAACCTCAAAGGCGTGAACTGTATGCAGGTCAATTTAATAATTTGAACAGCCTCCCAGGAATTCAACTTAAACACCTGCTTATCACAATTCTGAATATGGAGAACTTTCCCTGCATAAATATTGACGTAACTTTTAAAGTCAATCTGCCTACTCTGAATAAAGCCCTACTTGTTTGGTCAGCATATAAGGATAAAAAAAACATTCACAATTTGTGGATTGCTGATGAGCAAAAATGATTTCCTATGAATGTGTACGAAGTTGTAAAGAAAGCTTCAAGACCCTACCCTTTGACATAACCTTTACAATTCTTAGCAAATAAAAACATCTTAAATATAGTCAAATCTATGCAATTTTTCTCATTGTGAGATCATTATAAAATAACGATAAGATCATTTAACCTATATGTAGCCGGTGGTAATTACACCACACAGAACACAAAAATGCGTTCTTTATTTCCGATAAAATAATTCACAAAATAAAGTGCTATAAATAAAATAACCCAACAGAGAAACAGAAGTCACTTGGTTTGTGTGGCCTCACACACCAACTCACAAGTGGCATACAGTCAGATTATACTCATTTCACATACTCTCATGAGTTCTTATATGCCATTTTCGAGCACCCAAAAAATAAATCTGAACCTTTATTTCAATAAACTCGAGGCATCCGAACCCCGGTCACAGCACACATGCTCATCTTGCCCAGGTCACTCTCTCCCAATTGGATCATAGAGCATAAAGCCATGGTCACACCAGAACTCTGCCCAGCTCAACACTCAGACAGCCCTCTGTTAAAGCTACAGAGTCTCTTTAGTGGACTAAGTGCATTAAATACACCACTTGGCTACATATATCTAGGCATTTTTTAAGTAATCTGACAAATTATTTTACTTCCTTCAAGCATTTATTTGCTTGAAGATGTAAAGATCTAAAGATGCAAGTGAAGTAAAACATTTTCACTTAATATTACTTAAAATTAGTAACAAATGTCTAGCTATAGGTTAATTAAACTTATAGTAATTTATAATAAACTTATAAAGAAAAATATTAGATGGATTAGCCTGTTTTCAAAATATTTTTTTCTGCACTGTAACTTTTCACACAAGTTGTTTAATGTAAATTCTTATGAATTGCTAATCGTAGGACCATGTTGAATAAGCTGTGCTTGTGTTTTAATCTCTCTAGGCATTACATACTGTAGCTCTGGGAGCTAAGAAAACAATGCTATACTCTCTAAAATTTTGCCAAATTAGACCAAAAGAGTTTAAAAAAAGCCAGAGCTTTTTCATTGCAAACTGCAGTAGTTAACAAGCAGCTTGAACATCAGCGGTACATGTGTACGAACGAAGGCTGAGCAGAAACAGACGTACGCTGCTGAAAGCTGAACGGCAGCTGACCCACACAAGCAGAGCCTGAACGACAACATATGTATATGAGGGAAGACCCTAATATCTGAGGAAGTGGATGAGCAGAAGCTGAGCGATCGTAACGGGTGGTTGCAGTGAAAATCCGAGAACAAGGAGATGGAAATCTGAGACCAAAAGCACAAAAATATACATTTGAGTGCACACATTCTAAGTAACAGTAGAACAATTTTTTGCAGATTCAAGGGTAAATTTGAGAGCACACTTACAGTTTTATGCTACAGCAAAGCCAAAAATTGGGTGGGTGGTGCCCATATAATGTTGCAAGAGAGCAAATCTGCATTACAGCTTATGGATTCGTGCTCTTGCATTAAATCAGTGTGCTCTTGAGACTTTTGGCAGCTAAATAACATGTTTAAATGAAGGTTAACCTCTTAAACTCTCGGCTTATTATGCAGTTATTCATGAATTATTCAGTAACTACAGTGAAATTAGTATTTAGTCACGAGAGTGAGGAATGTAAGTCTGCGTTCGGGTTCTCATTTTAGAAGCTTGTCAGAATATATGCCCACAACACGGAAAAAGGAAGGAAGGAGGTTTTTCTTTGCTATATTAAAAACTAATTTTGATATAAAAGAAATATATATATATATATATTGTTTGTTTGTTTGTTTGTTTACCAATTATACAGTTGCCTATAGCGTGAACATCACTATTACCTGCTAAAACATAATTCTTACTGACTCTATTCTTAATAAATAGCAATTCAGGAAACAACTCTGATAAAAGATAACTGAAAAAATGTAATCTCTAAAAAAATACATACTGGCAAGTTTACCAATTTTCACCATCAGAAAAGGTGAAAGGTTGCGTTATATGTCACATCTCATAAACTCGTGTTTACGACTTCGTCGGCTGTTTATGTGCAATTTACAAGTAGAGAAATTGGTATTTCCTAGTTTCCGACCCCACTCGAAAGCAGCATAAGTCTGGAACCATTGACAAGTCCTGGGAGTTTAAAAGCTAAACAACAGAAGATTTAAAAACAAAAAAAGAAGGTCGCAGACATGTATGAAGGTGAAATGACAGCTAAACTGCATTAGAATGCTTTAAGGGAGCCAAACTATATTACTGAAGTCTATATATGGCTGTCACGGGCTCACCTGACAATCCCACTCCACACCACCAGAGGTCCCCGTCACCTGAATACTAACCCACTTCCGGTTTACCTAGCACACCTGTTCCTCATCACGTCCTCATAGCAAACACTATAAAGACTCCCATCTCCAACCACACTTTGAGAAGTCTTGATTTCATTATTGGTTGCATTTCCGAGTGTGATGAATAGTCTGATTTCGTGATTCCTGGACTGTTTACTGTCCTTTTGAATTTGTTTGCTGTCTGTTTCATCTTTTATTTTTTTACCTTGCCTGCCATTCTGACCATGATTCTGCTCTGTGTTTTGAAATAAACCCTGCACTTGGACAATACCCTCTTGTAGCGTCATCGTTACAATGACAGTATAGTTGTACATGTGCATGCAGAGAACATTAGTAATTTAAGAGTGAAGATTCAGTGAAGAGCTGAAGCCTTAAATGCAGCCCAGCTACATATTTTAACCCCAATGTTATGTTCAGTACTTATCAATGGTTGTCCCAGTGACCCAGGCCATCTCTTGGTTTTAAATTCCCAATACATCTTCTTGTTATCTCAATTATTAGCAATATAAAAAATAATAATGGAATAATGGACACACAAAACCACTTCCCATGCTTAGGAATTCTACCAATGGAAGGTGTGTGTGTGTGCGTGCACAGGTGAAAGTGTAAATAAGAGATGGATGATGTTTAAAATTATTTTTTTCATGTTCCTTGCTTGAAATTGGGCCAAGCACATGAAGTTTAATGTTCCAAAAGTGTTCCACTTTTAGTAAAAATGTAAAGTGGGTCATTTTGACCCGAACAGGACATGGGGGTTAAGGCTGAATTGTAGATTTGCACGAGTAAAAAAAGTGAACAGCACCAGACCTCTGAAAAAAATAAATGGGAACTATGTGAAATCTGAACTGTGCTGCTGAGCAATGTAGGTTATTTAAGAATGAAGAGAGAAAGTAGGATGTCAGCAGATATTTATGAACAAAGAGCAAAAGCAGGAGCGCAGCAGATGTTTATGAACAAATGCTGAGCAGCAGCAGATGTGTGTGAGTGATGACAGTCTCGGATACATTGAGGGATCGGAGATCAAGCTCATCCTCAGACAGCAGTTCCTTGACTATTGTGGGAAATTGTTTTTTTTGCTCTTTATTTAGATAAAGAAAGACTTTAACATTCCATTTTTTGTTCTTCTGACGCTCCACTGAACAAATGTTTCTCACCAATAAACATAGCATCATGATTTATGGATAAATAAATGGAGCGTGGTGCACAGCTTCGCATAGGCTTTTAAAGTAAATACATAGCAACAGACTTGATGGTACAATTTATTTATTTTTTCTTATTAAAATCTGTGCTTTCAGGCCAAGCTTCTCATTTTGCATAGAAGTAGCATATCAGTCCAGTGAGTTTTCCCTCATTGTAATAATTATGTATTTTAAATAGTACTAATTGGTTTTGCCAGAGGTCATTCTTACACTGATTAAAAGAGTGGTGTGATGAGTAAATCAAAATGAGGCAAAGGCAAAGAACATCACAACGTGAAGCAGAAAGGTGTTTCCTATGCCAAGTTTGTAATTTTCTTATCTCACTTACACTATGGTTACTAACCAACGTTTCAAATACAGAGGCTTTGTACATGTTTGGCTTACATATAACTGAATGATCTGAAAATAGCAAACTCAGTCATTTTATTTGGCTAACTGTCTACATATCAATATACAATATATATCGTTATGGTTACATTTCAGAGGGCGTTATCTCGCGCTGCTGTTAGACCCATTCCCATGCACTGTAGCTTTTCTGTGTAAATCCATATAATTTATGTTTCTCATATAAGTCTTAGGCACCTGTAAAGGAATTATGTAATGCGAAAATGCTTTCAAAAATTGCAAAATGAAAAGATTCGAAATATAAAAAATGAAACAGTAAATAAACCTAAAAAAAAAAAAAGCAATAGTGAAGTGCATATATAGGTTGAGCCTAAACCGTAATTTATTCTCGTTGTCATGGTTACATTCCGACGTGGTTACATAATATGAGGATCATTGAAATGTGATTACATTTTGACTGGATCTACATTAGTGGTGTCGTTTCATAACTCTTGAATATACGGTAATAAAAAAACACTGAACGCACTAAAGTTTTGCCATAATTCTCTCCTTAAAAGTTTCTGGAGCTCTTCTTATAGGAAGTGTATACATTCCCTATCTGAATTGTTTAAAAATCTGTCTCGCTCTTTCTCACACACGTTGTTGTGTTGCAGCAGCCGGTCCTGATAGCTGTCACACTCCATTAGTCTCTGGTTCATTTCTCAGCGTCACAGGCGTGTGTGTCAGAACTGGCCGAGCGAATCTTGCCTCGTTTCCCGGACGAGCTAAACACACCGCCATCTCTTCGAAACCACAGAGGGGGCCATTACTGTACCTAATGACACACACGCCGCTGTCTTCCTCTCACAGTTTATTACATCTCCAAACAAACAGGCCTCCCACAACGCACATGCGATTAACAGACAATGCGAGAGCAAACATCCGCTGCAGGAAAAGGACACGAGCAGACGGCGAGATGCAGCAAAGGTTTTCCAATTCCATCCCACTGCAGAATAATCACACACAAAAAACTAGCACTGGAAAATGTTCCTACCTACCTTAATGGCTGCTGCTTAATGTGGCATTGCTGGAGTAGGGCCAAAAGTCTGAGTGCACTTCCAAGAAAGGTGGTAAATTATTTTTCATTTAGTTGTTCATACATTTTTTTCCCCAAGGTGCAACATAAATGTTCCCTCGAAGATACAACAACCGTCCTTAAGGTCCAATTATGCACTATTTAATGAGCTTTAAAGGTACATTACATCCTCTGGGTCCTCTAACTAAAGGTAAAAGAGGCATACCCTTGACGCTACCAACCAAGCGACAAGCAGTTGTACCCTCAAAGGTGCCCTTTCTTCTTCTTTTTTTTTTAGGAGTGTCTATTTGCATCTGATTGAAAAATAGCATTGGCCACACAGTACAGCTATTTACACAATTAAACACCTAAAACAAATGATGGTTGAAAATAGGACTGTTTGATCTGTTTGACAGGGTGATGACAGTGAGTTTTTGTGCTAATCATAATTAGGTCTTCATTGTTCACATCTCATAATCCGCCTGTCAAAACGTACGGCGGCGTTTAGGACTGTAATGATGATTGGCGGTCGAACTGTGATGAGGCAAAAGTATTGCGGATGTGGTGTTACTCTACACGCCTTCAATTGCTGTTAAACAGAGCTGTCCTCGCCAATATATAGTGATATCTAATCATTATTTTACAGCAGAGGAATGGAAAATTGCTAAAGCACCCATCATCCTTATGAGTAATCAGAAGACGGATATGTCGTTTAGCGATGTTACAGTTTAAGATGATAGTTTTATAAGTTGATTATCAGTGCAATAAAAGTGATCATAAATTTTGAGTGTGGAGATAAGTGTTAATGTTAAGTTATTACACAGTAGGAAAAGGATATAATCGAGTGTGCACAGCTGGCCATGTTTGACCAATACAGTCAACTCCAGAATTATTGGCGCCCTGACTGGATCTACATTATTGGTGTCCTAATATACAAATTAATGGACACCTGCCAGCCAATATGTCAATCTTCCAGGGCCATGGTATAAAATGGCATAGTAGGCCCCCCTGCCAGGAGGTTAAGACTTAGCTGTAGATGAATTTTTCCAACAAGATAATGACCCCAAACACACATCCTAATCAACACAGAAATGGCCATCTCAATCTGTGGTTTTGAACCCTATTGAAAACCTGTCTGAATTGAAAAGGAAGTCCACATGGCGCGAACCTAAGAATATAAAGGAGCTTGAAATGTTCTGCATATTGGAGTGGTACAAGATCCCTCTACAAGTGTCTCCAACCTTGTAAGACATTACAGGAAGAGACTTAGTGCTGTTTTTCTCTCCAGGGTAGGCTTCACCAAATATGAATTGTAAGGGTGCCAATAATTTTGAAACCAGTGTTTTGCAGGGAATATTGCACTATTTATGAAATGAAATTTTATGTTTGAAAAAAATAGTTTTAAAATAATACTATACAGCTTCCCCATATGTTTAAGCTCAACATATCGCTCATTGCACGTGTCATTCATTTTATATATGTCACGTCCACGACTGGCAACCAGAACTCCCAGAATTCCCCTCCATCACGACACACCACTTGACCCACTTCCTCGTTCCAGATCACCTAGCTTCTGATCATGTACACCTGTCCCTCATTACACCACACCCTACATAACCCTAATTCCACATACTCTTTGCGAAGTCTTGCGCCTGTTTACAATTCCAAGCGGTTATCTCATATCGATTCATATTTATGACCATTTCTGTTAACCCGACTTTCGACTCTCTTTGCCTGCCCTGTCCTGTTTGCCAATCGCCTGACCATTGCCTGTAGCCTGACCTCGATTCTGCCTTACCCCTTTGATCTGTTTGCCTGTGTACTTGCTAATATAAACTGTTTGTATCCAAACCTGCGTGCTTCCTAACAATATATTTATTTCGGTTCATTTTCATCTGGAAATGCCAGTAAATCTGGAACTGACTGACTATGTTCCATTCGGCAGAAAACGATTTTATTTTATTTTTTGGTCATTTTTTAACTGTCTACTCCATTAGGTGTCCCTTCATTTGAAATGTTTACTAAACGTAGAACAATATTAATTAATTATTTAAAAACATTTTTCTTCTAATAAGCATGACCTCATTTAAAATAGAATTTGTCTTTTTGAGTACAAAACAAAATGTGATATTCACATTTCACATTCCCTCCATTTCTTATTTACACATATACCTGTTCACACACACCTGCAGGGGGTCTAGTTCTATAAATATCGTTTTGCTAATAATTAAGATGACGATATCTTGAATATTTTATAAATAATTTTTACAAATTTATCATGGCCTTAAAATGCCCCAAGTAGGGAACAGAACAAGAGGGTTAAACCCGACTGTGTCTCCATTTCTTCCCAGTCACAGGTAACAAATCCTGCAGCAGCACCATCACACTTCCTCTCTATGGAGCATTTTGCAGCAAAGCAGAAGAGATGGACGACTGAATTCCATCAAATCAGTGGTTACTTTTGGCCTCGGGACACCAGCGAGAGACACACACTGACGTTGGCATTTCAGCACTCAGAATATACAGGATCCCATACTCAAATACAGGGACACAAGGACACAAGGCCACACATACACACACAGGGTGATCCGGTCCAGCTGGTTCATTTGCTCACCAGTCGATGGTCAGTGTCTACCCATCTGTAAATTTGAGAGAGAGAGGAGAGAGTAGATTAATAGAGACAGACTGCAGATAAAGAAAAAGAGAGAAAAAAAAAGCACTAGAGCTAGCTGCTGAATCTGCAAGAGTGTGTTTAACCCTCTACTGCACGGTGTTGCCATATGGCAACATACTATTTATCTGGATTTTTTGGAGCATTTAAAGAAAACATATTCACTGATTGGCCTTTTAATAGTAGGTGGGCTTTAGTTGTACCAATTATGTTCTTGGATGAAGACAGATGACATTTAAATCTCTCACAGTTCTCCTCTTTCCCACATTGAACATCATTTTGAGCCACCCTAAAAAGAGCTCTGCAAATTTCTGTTATTTATTAATAATCTGTATATTTTTGCTGCACACAAAAATACTCACTAAATCTTTGGTAATTAAAGAACTTTTTGACATTGTTTAAATCTTGTTTTTGTAAAATTATTGTATTTTTATTTAGTAAAATATGTATGTTTCCATACGGCAACATTGTACGATAAAGGATCCACATTACTCGATTTGGTAAGTGAATTCCACAGTCATTTACATGAAGGTAACAGGACTACCTTTGCTTTTGCAATCTTTTGTAAAGAAGAAATGTATTATTCAACTTTTATTTTATGTATTATTCCACTTTTATTTAATGCAGCTTTCATAATAATGGTTTACATTTCTTTTGTTCAGAACAGTCAGGGTATAAAGAGGATAGCATTGGTTCTTTCTATAGATAACAGTGAGGATAGATCATAGTGGACCAATAATAGAGGATGTGAGGACAGACAGACAGGCACAGGAGACAGGTATGTCCTTTGAATAATGTTCAGGTTACGTGTAAATTCCTACCTCTAACTAAAATATAACTCTCTTATATTTCAGTGAGAGGGAGGGATTGATTTTGAAAGAAAGTGAGCATAGACTAAGGGTTTGAAGGTAGAAAATTATATTTTACAAAATAAATAATTTTTTTCTATTGTTGTACGGTGTTGCCACATGGCAACATACCTAAAAATAACCCCTAAAATAAAAAAATAAAATAAACTTTTTGAATTTTTTTATTTTTAAATCATTTAATGTAATAAAAACGCAACATAACATTTTTTTTTTGTAAGATTATCATAGTGTGTGTGCAGTAGAGAGTTAAGAGACAGAGAGCAGGTGTGTGAGAGTGAGGAGAGAATTGACAAGCAAAAATGGCAATAAAAACTTGGTCAGTGTAGCAGGCTTTGACATCTCTTGTTCTTTACAAAGACAGCAGCATAAATGCATGTGTGTGTGTGTGTGTGTGTGTGTTCTGAGAGAGAAAAAAAGACAGAAAGAGCCCCCAAGTTATTGGGTTTTCATTACCTCACATTCCTCCTGGATTCCACACGTTTGCTCTTTTAGAGTCTGAATTAGTTTCATCCAAAGCTCAGCCCTTTTCAAGAGAAGCCACGTTTGAAGCTGAATGGAGACCATATCACTTTTCATCACTATCCACTACAAGTGATTCGAAGCATGTTAGAACTAATATCTAGCCCTCAATAAAAACCAATTTAAGGCAACTTTCGTTCCACAAGTGAGGGAGAGGCGCCAAGCAAAATGATGTAATACCACCGTTTTTATAACCTCCACCCAAAGACTTTTGACTGAGGAAGGCACAGGCAGGAGAGCTTGTCTTTATCTCCTCTATGTCTTTTGCCCTGGACCTGCTCTGATGGAGTTTTATTGATCGGCGCTGCAGAAAAACCACACCGCGTTTAGAGAGATTTTTCTATTGTCGCTTGGATAAAGAGAGAGAAAAAAATCAGAATCCTAAGAGCAGGATCCCTGAACATATCTGTCTTTACGGCCATAGCAGTGCCAAAGCGATTGTCAAAGTGGCAAGGCTCTGATCAGATATGGATGAGTGAAATAAACAATGCTGTCTCTCTACAGGTTTCGCTCTGACCTTCTTTTCTTCCTCAAGATACCATCTTACCTGCATTATTCTGTCCAATTACATGAGCAATTGGACAACATGAGAATGTTTAGATGTGCCCCCTGCTTCAGACGCTTGGAGAACCATTACAAGGCTTAAAGCAATCACTGTTGGAATGCCTGTTATGGAACCAAAACAATATTTCATGCAACCTGGGAAGTATATAGTACACAAGTACAGTTTTTTGTCATCCGAGCCAAATGGGACTCTGGATCCCGGATTCCTCTGATCAATTCCAGGGTCAACAGGTCTGCAGACAATGTCGTGAAAACATGGGACTCCACTACGACAACTGGGCTCCCTGGGATCCTATGCCAGGAAACAGTTTGTTGATTTCAGCTCGGCATTTACCACAATGATCCCATCCCTGTTACACACCAAACACTCCCAGCTAGCCATGCTAGGCTCCATCTGCCAGTGGATCTTGGACTTCCTGGGGAAGCCCGACTCAGATTCTCTGACCCTCAGCACTGGATCACCTCAAGTTTGTGTGTTATTGCCCCAGCTCTACTCTCTTTACAACAATAACTGCGCCTCCAAGTACCCCCCCGTAAAATAATCTCCCCTCAAGGAAGTGGCTGGAAAAATGGGGGGGTGAGAAGGGTAAGAGTCACTGATGATGCAAAAGTCATTGGACTCATAGAAAATGGTGTAGAGATTTCATACAGGCAAGTGGTGGTCCAGCTCAAGTCCTGGTGCAGGCTCAACAACTTAGAGCCAAACACTCTTAAGGCTGGTGTCCTGCCCAGGGTGTATTCCTGCCTTGCGCCTGGTGTTTCTGGGATAGGCTCTGGATCCACCGTGACCATGATCAGGATAAAGCAGTTACTGACGATAAAATAATAATTGACCCCTATCAATAAATGGCTCAACAGTAGCTCTGGTAGAGGCATTAATTTCCTTGGAACAACAATTTCCTGGGACCTCAAGTAGGAATCAAAGACCAACACCATCACTAAAAAGGCCCAATAGAGGACATACTGAATAAATTCGACTTACCAAGGGCGCTGATGGTACAGTCCAACACTGCCATCTTACAGTCTGTTCTGACAGACTCCATTGATGGCTGTTTTTTCTCAACCACCTCACGGGAGAAATCCGAACTCTGGCACATTATTCAATCAGCAGAGAAGATCATTGACTGTGACCTGCCACCTCCTTATGGACCTTTACACCAGCAGAGCCAAAAAGAGAGCAGGCAACATTGTCACCAACCCCTTTTACCCTGCTCACCAATTTTTCTAGCCACTTCCTTCAGGGGAGAGAATTTTTACAGAGGGGTCTTTGGAGGTGCAGTTATTGGTGTAAAGCGAGTAGAGCAGGGGTAATAACACACAACACTGAGGCCGGTGCCAAGAGTCAGATAAAAAATAAAATAAAAAACTTCTTGACTTCTTGAAGATAAGTTTCTTCCCCTGAGCTGTAACCCTGCTGAACAACGGACTGGACAGACTCCCTTAACACCAACACACTGCTACTGCTTAAATACTGCATTGCATCCTCACCGGTGACTGCAATTACTCTCAGACACTATATGCTACAGTATCTGTAGTTCTGCACGTATCTGTACATAATGCATTTTGTACACATTGTATAATTGTATACAGTCATCTTTATTTGCAGTTTTCCATCTTTTTTTTATTTATCGTATTTATTTAATATACTGCTTAATTGTATTGTTTTCAATTTTGTCTGCATTGATGGAGCAACTGCCCAGTCAAATTCCTTATAAGTGAAATCTTACTTGGCCAGTAAAATTCTTTCTGATTTTGATTCTGAATCTAATTCTCAGTTTAAGGGGGAAAAAAAAGTTCATCTTTCTTGCTTTAAATGGTCAAATCGTTGCTAACCGCAAGAGTCTGTTAAGATGGATGGAATAAAGTTATACAATGACTATTCAGTGACTACACAAGATATTTCTTATCAAACATAAAATCTTAGCACAAAACAGTTTAAAATAACTTGTATAGTATTTGTACACTAACTGCTCCACTGTGCTGGGGTTTTCCAACACCATTGTTCTTCAAAAATCAGCCACATTAAGGGATCTCTGAAGGCAGTATTCTATGCAAACATTCGATTTGGACATGACTGGAAGCCTACCTGCCTCTGAATACTGCCTAAATAGGCAGCTTCTATTATGTTTTGGAGACAACCTTAAAATTCACATGTAGTTTTTTTTTTTTACTAGAACGTCAGCCATTTTTAGGAAATGTCAACTCTAGAATGCATAGTAACCGATCTAATAAGACTTCCTGCTAGTCGTTATTTTGGAATGTTCATATGGTATCATTTCAGTTGCTAAAGGACTGTGTGTGTTCCCATAATGCATTGCAAGTAAGCGTGAATTTTAACACTGAGAAGCTGCTTTAAGCAGCAAGCTTTATCACAATTGAAATATTCAAATGATTGTGTTATAAAATGAGGTGCGACTTTAGCAACGTTATCTAGCTAGAGGTCATATTTCTTTAGCATGCATGCATCAGGTTTGCTTGAGTGATTTATGTAAAGCGCAATCTTGTATGAATGGCTAATTAGCCGATTTTCTAGCAAGCTATTCCTGCTGTTAATTTATGTAGTAGTTTTAGGTACCAATAGTGCGAAGTTATGGCGTTCTCCTTTTTAGCGATTCTGCTTTTTGACACTGTAGTCTTGAGTCTATATAATACTCTTTTATCAAATACCACTTATAGGGATACACCCTCTGTTGAATTGCCTGGGACTTCGTCTCTGTGCAAGGGAGTGTAGCTTAGTGATCAGGCGCTAATAAACAGGCCTAAGATGGCCTCCTGTCACGGCTTGTCAAAGTTGACGCCACGCTTCTTCCCGGCTGGACAATTACTGTCCAATTCCAATCTGCTGCGCCAAAGCACGCTGTAATGAAAAATAATTAAGTCTGAAAATGATTTTTTTCTCATGAAAATGGCCTTGCTGGTTGAGCACAATAGCACTTGGCAGATGGCGGTGCGGGGGTGCTTTAATGCCAGCAAGCTAGTTTATCATCTTCAAGGTATGTTCGGCAAACACAAACTTTTCTCACCCGTCTTCCTGCAGGCAGTGAAAATGGATTGCTCAGAACTGAAGTGTGGAATGTGATCTGTTTCACGTGGTATAAAAGAAAGAGCAGATTTGGGGAAACTGACCGGAATAATTGCGCAGGGAGCGGTTTCATCGCTGGAAAGGTTAACTGATACTGCACCAGTATTTACACTATACACAGCAGTATAAACCCCATTTTCACATCACAAATGTTGTCGGTCATGTTAGATAATGACTGTTTTATGATATTAACTATGACTTTTTGATTATGATTTTTTTTTTAATCACACTGCTTTATAACTCATGACACAAACAAGACGTATCTTTCGAGGATAGATAACCATTTCACATAGTTTCAAATATTTGTAAGGGGTGAAACATTGGTGAAATATTTGCAGGTCATAATTGGGGGAAAAAAAGTATCACGGGAGGAAATTCTTCCACTTCACACTAGTTCAGTGCGAAGGGCAGTGGTGGCTCAGTGGTTAGGGCAGTGGACTACTGATCAGAAGGTCGTGGGTTCAAGCCTCAGCTCCACCAAGCTGCCACTGTTGGGCCCTTGAGCAAGGCC
>JAOUQW010000023.1:2264863-2275723 GCA_028565825.1 Olivaichthys viedmensis
GCTCTTGATATAGATGAGTAAAAACACTTCAGAAACGCTTTCGGCGAGAATTGGCCTTTTATCTGAGTGATCACGCACAGATTATCTTTTCTTTCGTTTTTTGTTTCATCATTCTTGTCCCCAGCACTTTTCAAAACAAAGTTATACCCATGTCTGTTGCTTCATTTACTAATATCTCACTTGTGTGTAAGTGTTATTCATGACATATATTTTCGTAGTGACAAACTGAGAAGCCTCATGAATTTGCTATTTCTCCTCTGCGCAAGTTAGTTACGTGATACCGCGGTACAGAATTGTATTTTTCCATGCTAGCCAGTCTGTACTCTTTTGCCCTTTTCAATGCAGGCATTTTAATCAGACTTTTTTTTAACATCGTAATGCTAGAACTAGTGTCAACAGTTATGCATGTTTTAAACTCTGTAGTAAGAAAAAAACTTTTTAACCATTAGCTTCTTGCCTTTCTGTGACACCTACTACAATACAAGACTACAACAAGCTTCGGTATGAGAAATGCGAGGATTTTTCTGCGAGACTGGGTTGAATTATTGCTACGTTCATGACCAAGTGGAAACTGGAAAGTTTCCGACTTCAGAGATGAAGAAGAAAAAAACAATTTCAACAGCTCTCCAACCTGTAATTCCCACTCTGAGCTCAAGTTCGAGTTCTGACTTCTGAGAGTTGGAATTCCTTGATGTTATTTAAAACATGGCGGCTCTCATAGTGCAAAGTAAGAACAAGAAATAGTAGTGTGTTTTAAGCTTTTAAGCAGACCTTTGAGTTTCTACTTGTGTTTGATATGCCTTAAAATGAAAAAATACTGAAGGATAGGTTGATAATTGAATGGTGTATTCTTTTTGTGAAAGATGTTTGATCAAACTGAGCGCTTTGTCTTTCAAATATCTAGCAATACTTACTAACAATACTACATGTGACTGAGTCTCATGACATCATAGGTGGTTTATAAATGCCACCATTTAGTAGAACTGAAAGCCCCCGAGATGAAATGCCTCTCAAGATTATAACACTGGATTTATTATGAATCTAGTTCCCTTTATTTACTACTACTACACTTTTCTATTGTCTTCAAATGCCATCATTGTTCACTAAAGTTCTAAATCTTTGTCATATCTCTGTGTGCAGCAGAAAACACACCCCAGCCATCAGTATGCGTAGGGTGATAGCTCGGCATGGGCACTCATGAGGGGACTCTCGGGAATAGAGTGCACTGCTTCCTGACTGTCCACTTCACATGCGTTTGAAGGGAAGCTCTGCTGTCTTTGAACTGTCACGTAGCTGTTTCATCTCTCAGATCATATGTCTCACACCCCCCCTCCCACTCAGTCCAGGTGAGATGACCTTTGACCTCTGCTCCCTCACACACCTTATTATTTAACCAGACATGTGAGCTTGGCAGCAGGTGCCGTTGCTTTTGTTGCGTGACCTTTGGCCTTGCTGCTGTGATCAGCACACATCAGGACACCCCCCCTCACAGCTCACTGTGCTTGTGAAGGCGAACGTTATTGGCTGAGTGTCACGAGAAAGCAAAATGAATCAAACGTTTGGTGTTTGTTGATCTTTTTCAGGCTTTTTTATCAATGCCAATATGAATTGCATATTTTAGTCTACATTTATCACATCTTACATCGTGATATCCAACAATGTTATTGCATATTGCATTTTTTGCTCTAATATAGAGCAATATATATAGAGGCATGTGTGAAATCCTTATCTGAAATCTTAATTGGTCAATAAAATTATTTCTGATTTTGATAGCTTTACGTGTGACTGCATGCTAAAATATAAGTAGAAGGAATAAACGTGTTTTGTTGGCTAAAATCATAGGCAGCCTGACATGAGCCTGTAATGAGAAAATGAATTCGCCGTGACTGTTGCCATTTATTAACATGTTGTGTTGCATGCATAATAATATTATTATTTATTTATTGATTGATTTATTCATCACTTTGTGCTAAAGTGCTTTACATATAAAAGATAAGAGCATCAAAACAAAGTATTTATGACCAAGCACATTAATGAACCAATGTACAATCATTAATTAATTGACTATAAATATAGTGTATAAAAAATAAAACAAATGCACATCCGAATAATTTTTGATGCCTGTTCTATACCCAATGTTTTCAACGTTGATCAATTATACGCCTTGAAATGCAAATGTCTGCACAGGCCTTCCCTTATTATTTGTACCGTAAACAACTCCAGTGCTCCGATATTTAAGTCAAGTCCATGCAACACACAAGACGACCTACATAAAGTGCTAATAGTGCGACAAGTGTAAGACGACAACAAGTGCTGCACAATACAACGAATACACAGAACAATACCAGTGACGACAAATTCAACACACAAAACATGAGACAGCTGCCCGATTGTGGAACCGAGGCAAGTTCAGCAGATGTATAGCAGATTTCATACACAAAGATCATTCAAAGTGCTTTAGGGAATTATACATACAAATATTAAGATGAATCAAAATCATCAAATTACAAAATAACATTTAAATAATGAAAAGCAGATTGATAAAGAAACAAACGCAAATGTTAAAAGAAAATCTAAAAGAAAAAGGTGTATTGCAATACAACAGGATACACTGCAATAGGGAGAACAGGTGTGTTTTCAGCCTGGATTGTAAAAAAACATTTTGTCTGTAAGATCTAATAGTAGCTGGTTCCAGCTGTTGGTAGAATAATAGATTAATTCTGCCTCACTATGTTTGGATCTGACTCTGGTAACTACTAACTGACCCGTTCCTGCTGATCTAAACGGCCTGCTAGGTTTTGATTTCTTTAAGCGTATCAGAGATGTATTTTCAGAAACGATTAGCAACTCTTTAAAAAAGAGACTGTAAACTTACATAATAATAATAATACATTTAGTATACAAAAAGTGCTTTACTGAGTGCATAATACAATGAGAATATTACAATAAAAGTTAAATTAAATAAGAGAAAAAGAATACATAAAAAGATGAAATATATACGTGAACCTTTTGAAGGGATAACAATGCTTTTCACTGTACGCCATCCAGTAAAGTGTTTTGCAGGAATAATACAGAGTAAAAAAAAAAAGATCATAAAACCAAAAGATATTTAATTTTAATGAATAATAAAAAATATATGATTGGTCAATTGTAACCTGATCCTAATTAAATGCAATGGTGAATAAGTGCATCTTTAGTTTCTTTTTAAAAGTGCTAAGCGTGTCCATCGATCTCAGGTTTTCAGGTCGAGAGTTTCAGAGCTTTGGGCTTTTTCGGTTTCCAAAACCTGCTGCCAGAAATTTTTTCATGCCAAAACTGTTGTGCACACTTTTCTGTTTATAGCCAAAAAGCCCATGTACGTGGTTTGCATATAACTTTTGTATGGTTCTCTACTTCAACAGCACACCAGCCTATTTTATATATTTAAAGGTTTCTATGAGTAATAAAAATTGTGTATGCACTGTTTTAATATATTTCAAAAGTTTAAATACAACTGCAGTAGAAAAGTATTAGGCTTGTGTTTGGATAAAAAAAAATGCACATATGTAGGTGTGATGTAGATTGTCATTAAGAATATATACAGTTGTTTGTACAGTTACTTCTCGGCTTATGAATAATAAACCGATTCACGGCAGGTCTTGTTCCTTGTGCTTGCTATCGATATCCAGGAACGAGAAAACAAAGTTAATTTGTGTGAATGGGATCAGAGCTGTGATCCTCAGCATTTCTGAGGTGCACAACATTGCATTCTTCTCCCAACTAAACAGAAATCAGATGCCTTGTGAACATCAACAGCCTTGTGAACATCTCCTCAAACCCAGCAGCTGTTGAACGCTGACTAAAATCCTTGCCTTCGGCATTTTTTCCTAACCTTATGGAGACCTGTCTATTCTCACAGGCACAACTTCAAGGCTCAGTTTATTTTCCACCAGTTTGAAGCCTGTCCTTCACTGTTTGGCTACAGACGTCACCTGGATCCCTCTCTCTCTCCCGCTCTCTCCCTCTGTCTCCCTCCCTCTTGCCGCGTTTAGCCTGTTGCGCTGACAGATGTCGCGTTATTCATGAATATGTGGCGTACAGACAGCGTCCATGGGCCTTTGATCTTTGTTTCAAAAGAGACGGCTGTCTGTGGTGCTCGGTGACTCACTGCACATTTTGCCCGCCGCAGCCTGTTTGTTTTATGGAAGGGAAATGGCTCTGCGTTGCACGCAGAAACACGAGGGCAACGACGGTGGCCTGCATTAGCATCCTGTCACAGCTTTTTGTCTTCGTTCACTGCAAATCATGGTGCCGTGATGAACGTGTCACTCACAGGACCAGGTGTTGATGCAGGCTCCGGCTCGAGCTGTGTACAGGGTTATTCTGCTTAAGCAGAGAAGAATGTAGCACAAGACCCGTTCATGGTACAACAAAGGAACCACGGATCAGAGATTTAAAAGGTGCACTTTGTAATGTTTAAAAATGTTTTCTAGACTATAAGAATCATTTTATAGATAACTTAGAAAATCAGTGATTCGCACCTTTGCCATGCTTTGGATCTGGCTAGTTTCTTCATTGCAGGCTTCTGTTCACATTTTTCTGGCACAGAAATGAGCTCTGCCCACTTTCTTTAAGAGGCAACTCATGAGCCATATAGACATTTAACAGAAGGGATGGGGTCTGCTGAAGGGAAGGTGAAGGCTTGTCAATGTTTTCATTGCAATTGTAATTCACCTCGCATGCAGCAGAAGTCAGACTACAAAGACAGCACATATAGATAGAGGTGGAATGCGAGTGGGTGCCATTCCTCCGGTTTTAAAAAGTGACAAAAACAGAAAAGCGTTCACCCTATCCACAGCCATCTGGAGTCCAAGAGAGCACAATTGGCCCTGCTCTCTGGGTGGGAAGGATGGCAATACTCTCTCTCCTCTGTCAATAAGAGCAACACTAGCCAATCGTGGGCATCTTTGAGCTCATGTATACGGAAGAGGGCAGTTAGTGCTTTCCTCCAAGCGTGTTCAAATGCCCTGTGACATTGCATGAGCAGCAGTTCGAAAAGATGTCTCAGTGGAAGCATGTGCTAGTCCTCAACCTCCCTCCGGTCGGTAGCTGTCGTGCGATAGGTAAGAACTAGCTAGTGGGTGGGAATTGGCAATGACCAAAATAGGGAGAACCTCTCTTGTAAATCCGCTTGTCCATCCAGTTTGGATTAATGTTGCATCATCATTAAATCGATATTTACACACCATGCTGCTGTGGAGGAATCTCTTCATGTCAAACCAGTAAAGTTAGGGTGTAAAACACACGCACACCTACAAAGGAGGTGGTTATGTAGAAATCAGAGTTACCATATTAGATTAGACTGTTCCCAATCCCAACATGTGAGAAACACGATTTTCACCGGTAATGCAGTGGAGTGATTAACGGTGCCGTGTGCTGTAGTTTTGATCCTCAGAAAAGATAATCCAAACACGATGTAGATACAAAAGATCTGTGGGCTTTCTTTAGAAAGAAAAAAGCAAGTATGATAAACAGCGCTATCCAGTGAAAGATAGCAGGATTAAATTAAAATATTTAATTCAGCTATGTAATAGCCTACTCTTACAGGAAAAAAAAGACGTGGTTTTCAGACTTTAACATTATTCGGACTTACCCCATTTTTTTGCTATGTGACCACTGCTTATACACACGCATACCCTCAGAGGAAGAGTGCCAAGGGTGTTCTGGTATGGATTTTCAAGTGATCTTGGAAGAGCTGCGTCTTCAGGGATTTCTTGAATGTTGTGAGGAAATTTGCAGAGCAAATTAAGCTGGGATTTTCATTCCACTATCATGGAACCACAAGTGAGAAGTGCAATAGTGGTTTTAACAGGTGCTGATCGCCCATGGACCATAGTTATAGACCCTTTTTGTGTTTATAAATGAGAAAAAAAGAAAATACACAGAGCCCATAGTAACACTTGCTAGTTGTGAGAATATCTTATTATTAGCTGTTATTTAAAATCAGATTTTTTTTTTTCATAAAATGTTTTTACTGTGTTGTCAAAATTTACACTAACAAATAGACCAACAAATGGATCAACCGTCAAAGACCAGTATGCCTTCGTACCCTGTCAATGGGGAAATAACCCAACATGGTGGCCAAGCCTTTAACGGTTGGACATATACACAGGGCTCGATTTGAGGGAGGATGCATGGGGGGTTTATTCCCCCATTTAAAACGAAGGACAAAAATCATCCCCCTTTTCCATCCCCTTTGGATTTATGTTATGTGACATCATGTAAGACATTATCGATAACCTTCAAAAAAAATGTAAGCGAACACTACAATAAGATCTCTTATAGGTTATTACAATAATAGGCTGGCTAAAAAGCTAGATAACTGGTTCATGTGAGTGTTGGTTTTTTTTTATGCCTATCTGTGTAAGATTAAGTTTAGTTTCTCCTCCTTGTGAAAAGGGTTAATGGCATTTCCAGAGCAATTTATTGACATTTGGGAAAACCTTAATTTTATAAGTATTTAAGTATCAGTTTAAATGAATGTAGATAAACCTCTCTGTCATTTGAACTCCCCATCCTCTCAATTTTTTTTTAATATTTGTATTATTGTTTAACATTGTTTGTTTTTTTTACAATTTGGCCACTGCATATACACATACCAGCCCTGATTGACATTCCACAACATTTTTTTAACATGCTACAGCAGAACACTACATTTTTAATAAAGGAATACAACAAATTATCTGTTATTTCTTAAAAAATATCTGTTATCCATTTTCCTTTTGCAACCAGTTACTACGTTTGGGTCTATAGAAAAGTAATGAAACAATACTCAAGTGCACACTGAACCAAAGGCATTTTGCAATATCGGCCGCATTTATTAAACATTCATGGTCTAAATGAACATCTAGCCAGTATTTACCTGTAAAATACTGCCAAATTGTATCATCAAAGAAAAAACCGTCAAGATTTTTCTCAGTTGAAGGCCTCTTTGTTCCCTACTGAGTGAAGGTGGCTATGGCCTTTTACAATTTTTTACAATTTTATCCTAACTGTATCCAAATTATACTGCTCCCTTGTGCCCAGAATCTGTTCCTCGTCAGACTCTGACATTGACACTCACCAAAACAAACCCACTGAAATTAAAGCTAATCTAAGTTGGCGGTTTCAAACACACTGACTGGTTCCAGCGAGCTTCGTGGTGTTACGGTACACAGATAATTTATTTTTCTTATTGCCACTCGTAGTACAACACCAGATATGTGTTTCATTAAGTTCTGTTCTGGCAGGCCGAGTGTAAATAAACGCGTTCCCAGTTTCTGAACCCATGCATGTCGAGTTCTCCAATGTTGCTTTGTCTAATCTATTGTGACGCTAAAAAACTTTTTTTTTTAAAGCTCAGAAACTAGAAAACAACCTCTGAAACCATGTGAGACCGGCTTGGTAAACAAGACGGCAAGGGCAATCGAGTGACACTTTCCCATTAAAAACAATGAAACACCACCATCTGCAGCCTGAGAGGCCGCGCTGTGCCCATGACCCCTCCTTGACCCCTGGAAAGAAAAACGCGCCCATTCCTCTATTCACCTCTGTTCCTCTTTTCAAGCCTCTGCACTTCTCCAGGGCTGGTAATGATATTGGTTTCTCTCATCGAGGCCTTTGAGAAGCGGCCCAGTCTGGCGGGGATCTTTTGTCGCGCCGGAGATGGAGGGATCCTCTTGCTTTCTCAGAGAGAAGAGACGAAGAGAAGGGCCCTCATCCATAGCCACCTTCACTCAGTAGGGAACAAAGAGGCCTTCAACCGATGAAAAATCTCGACGGGTTTTCCCCGCTATTCTGGTGCCGCCTGGATGGAAAATATTTTTGAGAGATTTCTTTTTCTTTTTTTTTTGGAGCAAGCCTCTTGAAAGGGAACAAAGGGTTTTGTACTCTTCCAGTCTCGTCAACTGTTCATTAATCCTCTCATTATGAGGCACTTAAAAGACCATTGGTCTCGAGTTTATCTTCTATGCTCAGTCCTTCAATTGGAAAAACACTTAAGAGCCATTGAACATTTCGCCCGAGGCTTTTGTTGTGCACCGCGCGCAGCGGGTCGAATATCTTGCCCTCGGATTTCTAATTAAACTCATCAAAGTTTTACTCAGTTATACATGCAAATGTTCTGATATGAACTGACCAGTAGGCAACAACTGATAATGATCATTGTTTTTTTTTTTTTATATCGCTTCATGTGATTCTTACAGGGAGCTTTTGAAATGTAGATAAGCAATGCTAAAAAGGGAAGTGTATGCTACCGAAATGCCTGTTTTTTCGTAAAATATTCCAAAAGCAAACCACTGCTGCTTTTTCAAATGACGTTGTAATGAGTATATTAATATACAGTCAGCATAACATCATCTGAATTAGCTCATTTATGCGAGTTCATGCGCTGCACACCGACCCAAAAGTATGCAACGCTGTTACGTACCTGCCCTCGTTCGTGTATTTCTCTGGTTAAGCATTACCAGACCAGGCCAAGCCTCGTGAAAGGTGGATTAAATACTACAAACCTGGGGGGAAAAGAGCTCTCTTTCTTGCACTCTCACTCTGAGACTAACCGTCTCTTTGACCTCAACCTGCTTCCTCCGTAACGTGCCACTGTGTAATTGGGGCTGGCAGTGCGCACTAGAGAACGGAGCTAATTTAGCAGCCACGTTAGCGCAGACATGGCATGGCCAAAGTGAGCCAAAGAGGGGAGTGAAGAAGCAGGACTCTGTCTGCTCCCTACGGGAGAACACACACAAATATACATAGGCACAGGTGTAAATACACTGAGCAGGTTTAACACACACACACACACTGTAATAGTCCAGCTCTGAAAGTTTGATTGTGCTAAAAATAATTGTTTTTATTTAATCAGTTAAGTAAATTAAGTAAATTAATTAGCTGTTTGAGAAATCCTTGCATGTAACGTGCAGAGGATGTTTGGACCTGGCTGAAAATAGAAATGTACCCAATTTAGTCATTATCCATATTATCGTTTACCTAACATTAGCTAGATTGCTAACGAAGAAGTGTGGCTTCTAATTTTAATTCCTCAATATAACAGTTATCCAAGCATTAACTAGCATTTTTAAATACACAATAGAGTAGTTAACTTAAGATCAGCTAGCTTGCTAGTAAACGTTACTACTGGTTTTAATTACAAGATGTGATAGTTATCCTAACATTACTAGCTTCTCAGCAAACTTGCCTAGCTAGTAACTGTTGAAGGTAATATCAAGTAAGCTAGCTAGTAAGTTAGTTAACATTGGCGCAGTGGTGTTTGGGGAGCTGGTTAGATAAGTTAATGTTGCTAAACTATTATATTGTGTAAATAAAAGGGTTCAAATAGACACTCTGTTAAAGGTAGCGGAATAGTCCGTTGCTTAATTTCTTTAAAATTGTGACACCCTATTTCCTTTATTTAAACGATAGCATTAACATGAATGGTATTACTAGTAACACAGTGTTAATTGTCACTGTCTCTTGATGACTGACATCATATTGACTCAAATATCACAGTCCCCTATGCGTTAGTATACTGCTTTCAGTAAATAGTAACAATTTCTTTGACTTATAGAAAGTGAAGAATAATGTAATCTGGATGAAATAAAAACAGTTCTCGATAATAGACGCAGGCTTTTGGAGCTTTTTGCATGCGTGTATGAATAATGTATAAACACTTACACAAATACTCACTATTAACTTGTACAAAATATAGCTATAAACAGGACGGCTGTTAAAACAAGAGTTTGCTACAACATCCTGAAATGGAAATTGTTCAAGATTCTGTGGGTTGTAATGTTACCTTTAACATCCTCTTCAAGGAGTCGTATGTATTAAGCCTCTCTGGCAGGCACTTACATGACCATTATGTGTTTTTTTCAACCAGTTTGGAGGACTGAAATTGCTCTTATTTTGGCCCAGCCTAAGAATAATGTTTATGTAACAGCTTCTTGGCACGCGAGAAGGATCCGGTCTTTGAAAACAATCAAAAAAGTGGCAAACATCTTGAAGCTGGGAGTTTATGAATAAAACATCGCTCAATAATGAGATGTTATAGAGTGAGAGAGCAAGAGAGAGAGGCAGAGAGAGACATATTAGCTGTTTGTGAGGAGCTCCAGCTTTAAAAGACCGAATAAAGATCTTCTGCCGACAGCGGCTACTTACAAACAAAAATGCATGCGGTAACGTTGTCCTGGAAGCTCATGAATGATGTTGCCTAATCCACCATTGGTATTTTACATTTTTAATTCCACATCCACTGCTGCAAATGCTTCCTTTCTTCTATGCCAATTTCCACATTTTGGGGGGTGTTCGAGCTGGTTTCCCACCCAAAGAGCCAAATATGGGGTCAGGAAAAATGTGTTTGTGGGCAGGCAAGAATTAAAGTACTTAAACGATTTGATGGAACCCCATGTGAAATTAATATACAGTACTGTGCAAAAGTAAGAGTACACCCTTTTGTTTTATTCAGCTTTCAATCAAATGGCCATTCAGTAATTATTGTTAATGATTTGGTGGTAAACAATAATGATGGAAAAATGTATTTAACAGAAAATCCCACAAAAGTCTTCAACACTAAGTACAGTATGAAATCTGTAAATATTTCATGTGTAATATTGCACTTTTGTTCACCCTGCCGCTAATTCATCCATTCATCCAATTTCATCAAACCAGTACATTACAGCTGTTTCATGCAAGTGGAGTTCATTTGCATAAATAAGTGGCAAATTGTTGGTGCCAGACGAGCTGGTTTGAGTATTTTTAAAACTGCTGATCCCCTGGGATTTTCACGCACAATAGTCTCTAGTTTACTCAGAATGGTACAATAAAGAAAAAACATCCAGTGAGCAGCAG
>JAOUQW010000023.1:2284060-2294163 GCA_028565825.1 Olivaichthys viedmensis
CAGATAACTTAATCATGCCTTTCCTCAAGAACACAATATTGGGCTAACAAACTCTGAAAGAGAACAGAAAAGAAATACGCCCAAAATGAGAGAAATCATTTGTTAACTGGTTTCTTAAAGAAGAAAGACGACTGGTTAAATGTTTAAGAGTAGTTTAAGCTAATAATACTTATTAGCATATTAGCATCCGCAGACATCACAGGGTTTAAAAAGGCAAAATAATGACATGGTTGTATATCCTTAAGACGGAGGATAAGGGAAGGTATGGACAATAAAAGTAAGAGAATGCTGTGTACATTGTAATTATGTCTTGTTTTCACAGCGTAAGAACCTAGCATTAGCATGACATTATGAAAGGCATGGCCTTCAATTACAAAAACAGCCCCAGAGTGATGGTGATTAGCCTAATAATCACTACAGATTCAAAATCAGAAATTTTATTTGCCAAGTCCAAGATGTCTTGGTGCAAGCAAAATAAACTCCTTTAATCTAAAAATTAAGATAAAGGACGTCATATTAAAAATATATATATACCTGTATACACAAAATATATAAGAATATGTGTAATGTGTGCTACATTATAAATACCAGTGTTACATATGGTTAAAAGATACAGTATATACAACGGGTATTGCATTTACATTACACATTATGAAAGGATATTACAACAGTTATATTTGAGAAGGAGACCACACAGTATATATGCACAAGGCCAAATAAGCAGCGGCGTAGCATAGAATTTATCATTACAGCAAAACACCACACCACTCAGCGGCTAATGCTAAAACCGCCAGAGGGGATTATAAAGAGTCTCACTTCTCCGATCCACCTCACAGACTGTAAATTATTCAACGCTCCGGTGAAAATACACTGCAGGTGTCAACACTGCATTACGGGGCATCAGTAGAAGCAATCTTTTTAAACTGTTCCGCAACAAGTTTTGCAGTTCATCAATGGCGTGGGCCGTGTTTTCACTGGCACCTTGCCTCCAGAGTTTCAACAGCTGATTTATTTGCCTTGGAAGGGGAGCGAACTAGACTAAAATTTACACTGCAGTGCGGCCGAATGCGCTTCCATTATTTTAATGATGTGAAGGGCAGGACACACTGAGGAAAGTACATTAGGTGAAAGTTTAAGAAATTGATCATTCTTTTGTTTGAAATGGTAAAAAGTAACAGGGCTGGAGAAAGCAAGTGATCCCAGGTTAATGTATAAGAAGACAAAGATTAACTACTCAAGGCCATGGTCTAGATAAGTTCTACCTTTTAACTCCTTAAAGTCCCAGCTTAGTTTTCAGTTATTCATCTTAAAGCATATTATTCAGTAACTACAATAAAACCTATAGGAAAGGTATGTAGTTACGAAAATTAGGAGTCTTGACCTACCGATGACTCCTGGTATTTGAATGAGTTAATTCTAGAATATAAAGTTAGCAAAAACAGTTTTCATTGTAGTTATTTTTTCTACACTGATACAGAATTCACCTACAAAAATCCTTCAGTAAGATCTGTAACTGAACCTTCTCGCATCCAATCTGAATTTCTGAACTGAAAGTGTTTCTTTCATGTAAAATACAGCAAAATGTTCTATTTCACCCAATACATTAAGCTGTCTCATCGAACGTGCTATGCATTTTTCGTATTCCCATAACACACCAATGCTAAAAAAAAAACCAATATCATAAAAATGGACTTTCTGACATCCCTGGCTATCTCTATCCAAATCCGACACCGTGGAAGTCAGTCAAATCTGTGGGGATTTATTGGCGTTGCAGGTCTTTTGTTCTTTTGAGCGAATCTTTTGATACCGCTCCTCAAAACCTGCAGAAAAGTGCTCTGTTTGCTCAGAAAGGTAAGGCTGCATGGGGTGAGCCGTTTGATGGACGTGGGGATTTTGTGTCTGGAATATAAATGCTGCACTCTAATTCATGCGTCCCTGAGGGAGACTTTTAGGACTTTCGCTTTTAGAACTAGAGGACAGGAGAGAATCTTTCTGGATGCAAAAAGACTAGTGTTTGGAGTCGAAGGACATAGGAATAATGCATGCATAGCAAATCTCTGGACCGCAATCTTTCCTCCATCAGATGACGGTTCCAAAGAGTTTGTCTACAAAATAAATATTAACCTATATGAATACACCAGACCTCATATTTCTTAAAAGTCTTCAGCCCAATAAGATGTTTTCCAGGTTAGTGTATTAAAAATTGGATAAAACATAATAGATAGATAGTCTGGACATCAAGACGACTCATACTCAATTTGGAATGCACAAACTTAGCCAATCAGGACTGTCTATTGGTTGTCTATTGATTTGATTGACAGGCTTTATTTGATATATATTTTATAAAGTTCCAGTCTTGTGTGTGCATGATCTCCAGTTCCTGTTTGGGTTGCTAACTGAACTACCAGGTGCTCACATGTTTGTGGTTTGCTAGTTCACAATACATCCCACTTAGAAAATGAGTTGGTGCCCAGTGTCGCCCCATACTTACCACTGGAATGGCTGTCAGAACTCAGCCACAACTCAACCTTGAACAAACAGGCATGATATGGACCAGAAATTACAGATGGGCCACTTTCACCCCAAAATTAAAATCCTGCACAAGCATCAGATATGATTGGTTGTGTTTGGGCCATTTTATTTGGCCCAGAATCAAATTTCTGTGAACCTTAAATGTGTTTGGCCCACAATACATTTGCCATTGCCACAACTGACCCTTATGCACCTAAACTCAAACATATTTGGCCCAGAATTGTCTACTATCTGGGCAGATAGTTATATTATAGCAGATGCAGCAAACAGATAAAGTAGGAGAGAAATTGTTTAGAAAGCAGTGTGTTTAGAGCAGCAACACTGACACTCCAGGATGGAATTTGAGTAAAATTGTTTTAGGGCATTTTAGTAAAATGCTCCATATTTTGTATGGATTCATGTCTGAGATAAAATACACCACTGAAGAATAGGAAGATTTTCTTAGGTACTGAGTGATGCTTTAAAGATTAACCTCCATCCCAGACGCTAGAATTCATGTATTGTTAATATTCTTGCTGAATATTCAGCCATTTTAAGAAACATTTCAAACGCTACACTTTTCTCTTTTTTTTCCAGGAAAAAGTTCCAAGTAGAACCCCTTTAGAAAGTTAGAACTGTTAACAGTCCAAGGATGTGAAGTATGCATAGAATCCATGTTTATATAGTGTAGTCTTGGGGGCTGACAGAGCATGTGCGTTCCCAAAATGCACAACGGCCATACGTCAATTTTTACATGAGAAATGGCTGCGAGCAGTGAGCTGGTTTACAATCATAGCATTCAAATGAGTGTGATGAAATAAAGCATAAAGTTAGCTACATTATCTGTAACGTATATCTAGAAGTCATTTTTGTTAAGCATCCCTTTGCTGATCAAAATTAACTGAGTGTGTTGAATATAGTGCTATCTCACTACCTATTACCCAGCAGACCATTAGTGTCACGCGCGTGATGTAGCGTGGCGGTTGCCATGGCGACGGCCGCCACGTGCTTGTGTTTACGTGTTCTTTGTCTTTGTCTCGTGATGTGATCGTCCCCACCTGCATGTCATTTGTTAGTAATTATTAAGTGTTTAAATACCCGCTTGTGTCCGTCCTGTATTGTCTCCTGTTGTTTGTGTGTTAGCAAAGATATTCCCTCAATTAATGGGAATGATGGTGGTGAAGAGCCGCTGTCTAACACGTTGCTCCAAAATCTCCCATAGGTGTTCAATTGGGTTGAGATCTGGTGACTGAAGGCCATAGCATATGATTTACATTATTTTCATACTCATAAAACCGTTCAGTGACCCCTCGTGCCCTGTGGATGCACTCATTTATTCAGGATTTTTCCTTTAATTTGTCAGCTGTCTGTATGTGCACTGAGTGTGTTTACATGCACAGTAATAATCTGATCATTATCTGATTGCAGCAGTTACCAGACTAGTGGTCATGCAAACCAATGTTAATTTGGATTAATTCAACAGACACCTGCACAACAATCAGGTTATTCAACACGTTATACTGTATACTGTTAATCTGATATCTTTGGTTGTTTACTCTGAACTTGCATACAGCAGGCAAAAATCTTTTTATGACCCATGTAGACCCTGGTTTTTACCATGACCAAATTACAATTATGGCCATTTATCAGATTATTTTGTACATATAAATGCACTCCCTGTACCAAACGACAGGTATTTTTAAGTTTTCCCAATGACGTTACGTACCCTGTTCATTTCTGAGCGCTGTTTTCCTTACTGCTGTGTATCGTTTTGTGTACATTTGACTACTGTTTTGTTTATGTTCACACACAAGTTTTGTCCTGCTTCTACATATCTGTTCGACATGTTTTTGACTGCTGCCTACTTTTTGTACTTTAGGTTTTGACTGTGTCTCTTGTCTCGTCTTCTCTGTCTGTTTTTATCCAGCTGTAATGATAAAAACCCTCTCAGTCTCACCAGTGGAGCGTTGCAGCCTCCATGCTGTGCCAAACTCCATCATTTAACTCTGCCTTCCTAATTATGCCACCATTCACCTGCATGACGTAACCTGCGAAAGGAATAGCCCTGTCTCTCTCGTTCTCTCTATCTCACACTCTCTCTCATCACGCAGGGTTCCGTCAATACCCTGTAAGAGCTCCGTTTAGCAGCAAAGCCGTGGTGGGAGGCCCTGAGATGTGCTGGGCTTGACAGAGATGGATGGTGTGAGCCTCCAAAGCCTGCAAGGACAAAGGGACACACTCAGGCAGAGGAAGAGAGAGAAAGAGAGAGAGACAGTGAGGAAGGCAGGGAGAGGAGGAGAGTTCCAGCAACCCTCTAATCTCACATTTCAACTCTTTATGACTGCCATGATCATGTGCAGCATGGGGAGCCATGATAAAAGAGATGCACTGATGAAGCAAGGGACTTTTCTGACACCTCCAGTTTTCGTTACAGTGCCATAACTAGTGGAATGTTCATCACCAGGGTGGGACCTCAGCGCTGTCAATTATGCACTGAAATCAGCTGAGAGAGGGGGGGAAAAAACAGAGAGACAGAGATGCTGACACACCTGAATATCTGAGTAATGTGAGAGCAAGAAATCAACGTGCACTTTACAAACATTATAATAATCAGTGATGAAGTAACGTTTATTCTGAAAAATAGTAATAATTCATATACATGTTCATCTAAAGCCTAGGAGTGATTATAATCATAACCACCAGAAACATCCTAAAAAAAAAATGGACGCTTTCATCTTAAGAAAAACTCAAATAGTGCCTAATTTAAATGGCTCCATTCCGATTACAATTGTTTTGTGAGGGACCAGTTCGTATACCCAAAATGCATCATCGTGTGGGTTTCTCATAATCAGTACGTGATATAACGGTTACGCAACATGCAATTTTGGTGCAGCTTGATTGAATAGCAATCTGAATGTTTACCAATGAATTTGCATGGACATTTTTCAAATAAAGTGGAATTGACATAAGACAGAAAGGATACAGGCAGAAAGGATAGATAAATATATATATTTTTGCCTAATTCTCTCCAGTTTAGCCATTGCCAATACCTGATCACTATCTATTTCTCCCCTATTACCTCCCTTATGACATATACCAATCTGGAAGGGGGAAAAAACCTAATATTTGCTTCCGCCGAGACACATGAAATCAGCCATCACATCTTTTCAAACTGCTTGTGCAACGTTACATGGCAGCTGAACACACTTGGAGGAGCGTGTACTATTCTGTATACATGAGCTAACGGACACCCACAATTGTCTAGTGTCGCTTTGATTGACAGGAGAGAGGAAGCCCATCCTTCCCACCCAGAGAGCAGGGCCAATTATGCTCTCTTGGACTCTTGGCCACACTTGGCTATGGCATCATCATTAGGATTTGATCTTGCAATGCTTAGACAGATAAATATAGATAGATAGATCATATTTATCTACACTTACTATAAACAACCTTAATAGGCATCTTGTAACTTTATACAGCACAGTGTCTGAACATTCAATGATGACAGAGAATCTTCCTCAGCTCCTGATTGGCTTATTCTTATTCTGACTCCGCCCTGGCCACGCCCCCTGAACAGTGTTCTCACCTGTGCCTTGTTTACTCCAGTTTATACATCTAGTGCTTCCTAGTTCCTTTAGCTATCCAAGTCATTTTTGTAGGGTTTTCTGATTTTGACCTAAAACAGATTAATTTAGAATTGCTCAAGGAAAAAGTGCCTGTCTGTGTGACCAAGATTTGAAAGTTGTCTATCATAAAACATGTAATAAAAGAACACTTAAATTAATTATGATGTAACTTAAGCTCTCATGACATCAAACAAAATTATAGCTATCATGACAATTACCAGTAATGATAACATAACACTGCTAGACAAACTGGCCATAAACCGCCATGACATGTTTACGATGTACTGTAGATATGTCTTATATGTCTTATGACACAGGGTTCAAGTAAAGTGTTACTGAAGATTTTTAGAAAATACTAAATAAAAAGATTCTGCGTTTATAATCTATCGTCTCTGGGTTTCATGTACAGGAATCCGTGCATAGATCAGTAGAGGGAACGCAATGTATGGATTATGGATGGGGAGTGTATTCCTTAAACCCTTAACAAATTCTACTTTAATGACCTGTACGATAAAAAAAAATTCACAAAACATTTGTAAAAATGTAATGTTCCAGCTCTTTAAACAAAGAATCTGCCATGAAGAAATGACCTCAGAGACTCTCATAAAAAATAAAAAATAAAAGTTCCATTGCTCCCAATGTTAATACAAGCCTAAAGTCCTCCAGTAATCTCACTTTGGGCTGAAGTGTGGAAGTTTCCACTGGTCAGAAGCACGTCTGTTCCCAGGTTCCCACAGACGTGTGAAAATGGGTTAGTATAGTGCTTTATAAGATGAGAGTGAGCTCATATGTTGGCTGAGAAGCAATGGGATGTCTCATTCCAGCACGTAGGTAGAACTTGGAGCTGTCTCATCCTCACCTCCCACTGCTACAGCCATTCAGAATGTTCAGAACAAATAACAAACTGACAAATCACACAAAGTTTGCATAGAAAAGTTGAGAAGTTTTTTCGAGGTCGTGCATGAACGGATTTTACAAATCGATGCATGTCTAAGCAGGGCAGTTCATTGCTTTCTAGGTCGTGCTATATGCATCCTTTACAAATGTCAAATTAAGCAAGATATGCAAGGAAGTCTGACTGGCTATATTTTTAAACCCAAACGAAAAGCTGACTCTGAAATGGTGCCATCCTTACCAGACAGGACTAATTACTTTTAGACCCTATATAGGTCCCTATGTGGCAGCCAGGCAGCCATGTTGAATTGGGTTATGATGTTCAAGAGTAGCTGATGGTATTCATGGTACTTCACTGAACACACTCTGACCGTAACCTTTTCCACAAGAGGATCTCCAGAGATGCTTCAGACCCACTCAATGTTATAAGTAGGCTCAATCTTCCAGCTCTGGGCCATGGAGGTCTTCTGATCCTGCTCTGATTAGGATACGGCTGTGGTTTCTGCCTATGCAAGGCACGAACTTCGGCTCTGTCAGGGGAATTTGGTGTAAATTCCAGCTCAGACCCTGAAGCGGAACTTACAAAGGTGAAGAAGGTTGGATTTGTATGCTCAAAAAGTGTTAAGAGGTCACAGCAAATCAGCTGGACTTATTAGTCAAGAGTGACATTTAATGCATTCATTATTGTTAAGGTTGCATTTTTACCTATTAGTCCATTTGCTTATTCCGAATCAGAGTGGAACTTATACTTATGATTTGTTTTTGATTTAATCCTATTCGGTTTCACAGTGCATAAATCTAAGCGGACCAAAAAAACTAAAATAAATGAGTTTAAAATGGCATACTTGGATACTACTGCACCAGTATATACTGTATATTACATCCTATTCCTCTATGCAGTATGGGACAATTATCATTTACTACACTACTACTACTACACACACTTATGTGAATACCTGTCAGTCAAATTCACTTGTGGATGAAGAATTCCGTTATACTGCTTTATTTTTGTGCAGATAATTTTGACAGTTACTATGACCCAAAATGTTTTGAATTTTGGTGGTTAAAGCCAAAAATTATGCAATGAGTTAGAGAAAGACTAAGGCAGTCGAAAAACGCATTTGGCTTAATTTTAAAGTACAATATAAATACAGTAATGGAATAACTAGCATGAATAGCCTATTAGCATACATTTTTAGTCCTATTAGGCCTTCACAGCCAGTTGAGAATCAAAGAGCTTTTTTTAAAGAACGATTGAGGGCAATTTGATTCAAACAGATTAAATACTGCATTATGTTCAACTGCCCTAGGAAGCATTTCAGAAGTCTTTAATTCAACCTGGAAAAAATTTGAAAATTAGTACAGAACAAGCAGTCAAACTGTAATGATGATATTATGAGCCACTCAGAAGCTAAAGTCACTCACTGTGTGAATACATATACAAAAAATTTAAAATATTTAAACACACCAAAAAGAAATGCAAATCATTACCATCAACTACAGTTACTGGTGCCTGTCAAACACAAAAGTGATGGGCAACAACCAGTACAAGTCCAACACTAACAGCTGGCATACATTGAAAACTACATACTAAATACTCTATTATGTCAAAATAATACTCCATCTGTGGTAAATACAATTTAGGCTTTTTATTTTTAATAACAGGTCAATAGAAACCTGACTATAGTCTGATGACAGAGTGGTGTTAGACACCACAGAGTTTTGCTGTGATCCCAACCGGACGCCACAGGAAACTCATCTTGTTCTGGAAGAGTCTCCATTCTCATACTGAGTGTCACTGCTGTGCCTTTGAGAAACATCCTGCTGCTTGAAGGGGTCAGCACTAACACACATGACAATAAGGGTGTGCAAAGATAGAGCAAGCTAGTTCTCAATAGTGGGATTTTACCGGTTTTAATGTACATTTTGAATTTGCTCATAAGAAAACCAGAACGGAAATAACAGATGGTTTTTTTTATTTTTTTATTTAAGACAAAATATTGGAAAGAATGCTTGAATGAGGTATTAGTTGTAAGAAAGGGTGGTGATGGAACCATTTTTTTTTCTATTAAATGACGACATAGCAGATGCATGTTCTAGTTTCTCTTTGTGGCTACATCCAAAACCACTTCACACAAAGTAGTGAACGATAGACATTAGTAGTAGAAAGCTTTCCCTTACCATCTGTCACTATGTCCAAAACCACATCCTACCATATTAAGTAGGAAGTTAAAATGGCACTCGATCTCTGGTATTTATGGTAACCTAAGGTCAGAAGTGGAAAGTACTTAAATAATTGTACTTCCTTGCTATACTTGAATATCATTTTAGGGGACTTTTACTCTACCTTTTATAATTGAAGTCAATTAATTTGTAATCAATCACATTTCCATGAAAGATGCAAACTTTTTACTCCTTACATTTTAATTTAGACCTTCCAAGTACTTGTTACAAATCTCAAAGATGATGGCTACCAATGAAATCAATCTCATTTCTGAGTAACTTTATTTATTAAATAGATTTAATATCCATACCAATTTGTATAACCAATCAATCATCTTTGAGCGAGGACAGTTTGCCTATTTGTCTCACTTTTTCTTCATATATTAAAGTTACTTGTACTAATTTCAGTAAAAATCGTTTACTTTTAAATACATTTAACACCTTAAAGTTCCAACTTATTATTCAGTTATTTATCTTAAAGCATACACTAGCGTTCAAAAGTTTGGAATTGTTGCACAAAAGTTTAATCACTGCTCAAAGGTTTCAGTAATATAAACTCCATTTTGTTTCAGATCCATCTATAAAATGATTGTAATATGATTCGAGTGTTTATGCACTTTAGGTTTCAAATTATTTGTAGAAAACTGTAAAACATGAAGTTATGAATAATGACTATGAAAGTTGTATAGCATCAAGAATGATGTTAATATCAAAATTAAAATCCAGAACGCCTCTTTTTTTGGAAAGCGGTGATCAAATCTTGAAGTGGATACTTCAATTCAATTCAATTCAATTCAATTTTATTTGTATAGCGCTTTTAACAATGGACATTGTCACAAAGCAGCTTTA
>JAOUQW010000023.1:2296859-2312021 GCA_028565825.1 Olivaichthys viedmensis
CAGAGAGTTGTAATGTGGACTGTTATTCTGAATGACAATTTTGCACTTTTCTCCCGTAATATGTCCTTTTTTACGGTAAACACAGACAATAGATAAGTAATATATATATATAATATGATATATAATATTTATGCATGGTAATACTTTTCTACTAAATAAAAAACATTGTTCATTCTGACCTGGGATCAACAAGGTAAAATAAAATTCTGAAATAAAAGTCATTCCGAAACAAAAAAGTGGTTTTAGTCACTGTCATTTCCTCCATCTCTTATTTGCTCTCCTATCTTTTTTATGTGTGGGGGTCTGTCTCTATAAATATTGTTTGTATTGCTAGTCATTCGGATGAAAATCAGATATACTGGATATTCTAAAAAATAAATGTTACAATAGTATTGCCATAAAATCAAAAGAACGGGTCTGCATCATTGGAACATCCATTAAATAAGACAGCTGGATTAAAGAGAATGGATAAAAAAGTGATTAATTTCCAAGCCGGTGCTTGTGACAGCGCCATCTGCTGCTTCCTGTGGTCACATGACAGGAAATCTGGCTAACAGTTCATGGGGTCAGAGTTCACTTCAGAGGGGAGAATCCTGGGGGCTTCAGAATCATGGTGACTTTGATGGATGGATGTTAGGGTGATGGTTAGGATGGATGTTTGCGATAGCACCCGCTGGTGGTGTTTAGAAGCACCGAGGGAACCTCATATGGATCAGCCAGGTGATGATGAATGTAAATGGAGGAAATTATATCTATGTGCATGTGAGTAGAAGCAGGCGTGTGTTATAATACACATTCCCAGCCCACGCTCCATCATTGTTATAATGATGTTATACACACACACACACACACCGTCTGCCTCCATTCATGCCAGAGGAGCAAAGTGAGTGCCACTGTCCAAATGTTTGGACAGACGCCGACGGAAATACCAAGAGGGCTCCCTTAATCTCTCTCCAGCAAACACAACATACTTAGTGACCCTTTGTCGGCGTTTGTATGTGTGTCTAAGTGTGTGTGTGTGTGAGTATATCTCTGTGCTATTCCTGGCTGATGGCCATTGAAAATACTCAATAATAGGCAGAAGTTTCATCTTTATGGCAGACGTATGAGTGTAGCTGCTTGTTATGCCTCAGTAACAGAATATCCATATGATAAAAGAGTTTGCATGAATAATGTGCACGCCTGCAGGCCTGGATTCAGTCGCACCGTGTGTAACGGAGCAAAACTACAGCAGGGTCGAAAACTCACCACCACCTAGTACTAATAACAATGGGTCAAATTATATTTCGCAAACAAATTTGCATCGTTCTTTATTAATAGAAGTCAAAATCGGTGCTATTTGAGTCAATATCATGTGTGTGTTAAAGTATATGGTGAACATGATTTTATGATGGGGCAAGTCGCAGATGTAAAAAAAAATCACCTTTTAAAACAATTTGTCTAAAAAACGTGAAAAAAATGACATAAACGCTATTAAGAGGTGCTGTTGAGTGTCATTAAGCGATTGGTTTACGTATAAACGACTGGAACGTCTCAACAGCTTAAACCAACGTTAATTTTTGTTTCTGTAGGATCTAATAATTGATTATGAATCAACTCAAATCAGCTATAGTCACTGTAATACTGTAGTCATACCCAATTTCAGCTTAGGCTTATAGGCTACACAGCCACAAAAGAAAAGAAAAAAACAGGTTAAACTTGCATGCAGTAAAACTTGCTGTTCTTAGCCCAAGTGTTCTTCAACAGCAAAACCAGGAGACTAAGCGAGGGGCTAAGAATATTACCCGCTGTGCTGAACAGTCTTTCTGATGCAGTAATGGTGACACAGATATTCACACACAAGTTTTGCCATGAGAGGAAAAGTTGTGTTTTTCACCAAAGTAGTATGTGCCAAGTTCAGCCAGGACCCTCTCCTCGACAGATAGTTTTCTTCCCACAACAGATGGTTTAAAATGAGGCTGTGGCGCATGCTGGGCACGTCGTATTAACAGGCTAATAATAAATGCAAAACTAACAAGAGGCCAAAAATGAACCAAAATTATTGCAAATTTTCACCTTTTAAATTGAATTTCCGTGGCAAATTTGCGCATTTAGTATCATTTAGTGTAAGATCGTGTAGGGATGATTACATCGTTCTATCGCACAAGCCTCTTACATACAAAACCTGCACATGAAGAAACATTAAGCAATGCTAAGCTGATGATTTTAGACCAGTTGTTTTAAGATAACAACCCAACTGTATGTTTGCAGCTTTGTGTAATACATTATTCTCTAAATTGTGTGTCTTGACCACGGTAAATAGCTACTGTTGCCCAACAACTCACATAATATAGTGATATGTTGCATTGTAGAATTTTTCCACTCAGGTCCCAAGGAAAAAGTACAAGCTGAATAAAGGACATTAAAAGGCAACAGTGGCTTATTGAATCTTCATAATTACCAGTTCACGTCAAGGGTTGTAACAAAAATGTATCTTTCCTGTACACATAGTTCAATGGGGCTGATCATGGCCTTATCCTGGCCTCTTCCTTTTCTTTGTTATACTACACATACAGTTTATGTGCACCTCTATTCATGTCTAGCGTACATCCTATGAGCCTTTTGGCCTTATCTAATAATATGTCAGATTAACCCACTCAAGGTTGCAAGTGTCTGCGAAAAAAAAGAACACAGACTCTAACGCAATGCAAAAACGCCCGAGTGTTTATTATGGCATAAATAATCCACAATTCAAGCTTTAGGATTTGAAAATACATGCACTAGCGAGACAGATGGATCAATAACATAATCTGAATGGATCCTCAGAAAGAGCTCAAATGGCCTGCGGACTAGATTGCCTTGAGAAAAAAAATAACATGCAGGCACCCCTTCTACCTTCTCTCAGGACAGCTTTGTGTGTGTGTGTGTTTGTGTGTGTGTGTGTGGGGGTCTGCCTCTTCATCACGGGTTGTCTCCTTAGCAACAGTGGAGTGTGTAGTGTGATACTTAAATACATTTTTTTAAAGGCAGAGGTGTGTGTGTGTGTGTGAGCACACTAAGACATGAAATCAATATGCTGCTTGGCAGACGAGTTTAACCATGCGGTTTCTGTAGAGGGTGACGGCGAGGAGGACGTGACTCCCAAATCCATCACGATGGAGAGAAAGAGAGATGGAGAAGATGGAGAGAAGATAAAAGGTTAGGGAAAATGAGTGCAGTGGGTCATCGTTTGAGTTCAACCATGACTCGAACGCTGGTTTGATATCTGTAGTGGGTTTAATTGTTGTGTTTTTTTAAAACATCTGTATGTACTCTTAGCTTTGGCAATGTATTAAAAGCAGAAAAATATAAAATATACAGTGACCAAACCTGAGACAGTTGTAAGAATATTAAGGCAATATTTAATATTTATTTTTTCCAGCTTTGCCTGTGTATTACAGCAGAAAAATATACAGTGACCAAACCTGAGAAAGTCATAAGACAGAGAACAAGATTTTATTTATTATTTTCTTTTAAATTTTCCTTCAGTTTTTAACTGTTTTTCCTTGTGTTTAAAACCTGAAAAGTTGTAACACACTGAACAATACATTTATTTATTTATTTATGTTTTAATGTATTGGACCGTTTGATGGAAACAAAGCCACAAAGACACCAAGAAGCAGCCAATAAACGAAAAAATCAGCCAACAAAAATGTGTCTCTGTGTCTCAGCATGTCTCACACTAGATTTGTTCAAATCGTAGTTTTTCCATGGGCAGTAAGTACAGCAATCAGTTGTAAACAAAAGGCTTGTCTCAAACAACCAAAATCTGTCTCGACACATTCATCTTGTAGGAATGCTTTTCGCTGCTGGACCATGTTACCTTCCCTCTTTTTTTTTATAAATTCTGAGCCTTTTATGGACATATAATGGTAACTACACTAAGTAACAGCAAATAAACAAAATATCAAACAATGAAAATGTGTCGCAACACGTTATTTTTGTATGAATGTAAGTTACTTTTCTAGACCCTTTAACACAGAACAGCAATAGTTTCCTTTTTTAATTATTTTAGGCAATAGACAAAAATAAAAAGGTAACCAACAAAAAACTCTACAGATTCTTCTCAGAGCAATGCTTTTTGGCTTTTCGCCACTTAACTCTGTGCATTCGGTACTTCTGGAAACATCAACACGGTGTAGAGTTTTGCCCGTTGTCCCCCTGGCTCGTCGCAGGGCCACTTTCGATTATAGAGCCGAATCGCCAGAGTGCTGCGCAATGTCAAGCAGCAGTGCAAGCAGGAGTTAATCATTGGGAGATGGCTGGGCCGATAGGACTGTGACTAATTTCTGTCTTTGCTGGGAGGGTGATTAATGCCAGGGCTCTCGGGCCATGGGAGATAAGCTAGCTCCTTCTGCAGGATAAAAACAGACCACACTTATCAAGGGCAAGAAGGGAGGGAGGGCAGGGGAGAATGGGATCGGGGCTGAGTTTTGATGCATATGGTCATAAGCAGATATGATCGGCCGTTTGTGGGGCAATCCATTACACTTTCCCCCCGATGGATATAATGTGATTCGGAACGGACAGAGCAGTGAGAATATTTTTTATTTTTTTCCTCTGACAGAGAAAGTGCCTGAGAAACTCATTTCTGTGGATTAATTACAAAAGCGGGGTCGCTGCGGAAGGTAGAATGATAAATCATTTGCAGAGGGCAAGAAGCACCGATTGAGGGCAGAAGGAAGTTCAGAGTGGGAAAGGGCTTGAGGAAAGCAGAGTAAGGCATGAAATAGCAAGAAAGTCAGGAAAAATGAAGCAAGAGGGAGGGTAGGATTTTGTAAAGAAGACATAGGATTGGAAGTAAAGATTGCAAAAAACAAAAGCGATATGTCCCTTCAAGTTGTCTCTGTTTGAACAATGCATGCCTATTATCGAGCACTCTCACTCTATCTCGCTCTACCTCCATCTCTCTCTCTCTCTCTTTCTCCCCCACTGTAATTACTCACAAATGCTGCCACACAATACTTTACTCAATAAGCTCCCCACTAGCTACACACTGACATCTGATGGTTAAGTGGGGTAAATTAATTTGGCGCTCACTCTCAGGAGACTCGCACACTCTCCTTTTTTTTTTTTTTTCAGGATGAGGTGAAAAGGGAGATTCCGCGGTTAGACGACTGGCTCTTGCTGGAATTTTACGCTTGCTGCATTTCTGAGGTCGAACAATGAGCCGCTTGTGATTGATCCTCTACTGTGACAAGAGACTGTAAGTTACCCAACCGCAGCTTTCAACTCCCATTAGCTAGCTCTATCTAAAAACATGACAACTGTCAGAAAACTGCTTTGGGAACTGTAAATATGAGGATGAGAAGGATTGAAAAGATTGCTTTGCCACTTGGTGCGGTTTCGGCCTGAACCTGAGCAACTGGGAGACGTAGTTTCCAAGATAAATCGTCACTGCTAAGTCAGGTCCATTTTTGGGTTTAAAGCTCGTTTGAGAAACGGCGCTTATATTTGGGCAAATCAGACCCCAGAGAGTGTTAATAAAAAAGATGGCAGCGTCCATGACAGCTCTGGTGTACCTCCATTTTGAGTTTTTTTGTCATTTCCCGACCACAAGCTAGCTCTTCCCTACCTTCCCTTACCAAGCTGGGATAGTCAAAGGCTAACGCGTGCTTCCTCCGAGACATGTTACGCCAACTAACATCTTTTTGGACTGTTTTGGACAATGTTACAAGGCAGCTAAAGCCACTTGGAAGAGAGTGATAACTGCCTTCTTCCGTATACACGAGCTAACAGACGACTGTGATTGGCCGAGTGTCGCATTGATTGACACAGGAGGGAAGAATGCCATTCTTCCCACCAAGAGAGCGGGACCAATTACACACTTTTTGACTCGTGGCCATGGATGGCTCTGGCATTGTTGGGATTCTGAGCCATCCAACGATAGGGCAAACACTTTGCACCGCTCTGGAAAGCTTCCACTCAGATGCATGAGCACTTCAGAGAGTGCAAGCTTAGCTACTCTTATCATCCTGAAGCAAGCAATGTTTTCTCTTCTTCATTATCTAATCAGAAATGTCTCTCAAGTGCGTAACAGCTCGACTTCATGACAACGACAGCCTAAAGGCTCTGGAAGTGATGGGAACGAGGACCAATGCACGTGAGGACTTATTACGGCTGCATCAGCTCCACAAGGTTGGTTGGCACCAGGAGCGAGGCTGGAAATTTGTTGCCATTTGAAGCTGGAGGGGGGCGCTGCAGGCCTCAGAGATGCGCCATGGGAAGAAATCTTAATTACTCCAGCCCGAGCTCCAACCAATGCCAGCAAACCTTGCAGAAAAATATAAAATTAATGCTAGTTAACGGGGACCATGGTCTGAATTGTGCATGTACATCGCAGCGTAGGTGTAATTAGGCCTAGCGTGCATTCCTCCTTCTCCCACACCAGGATCTCTCTCTTAAGACCATCCCATGCCCGTTTAGGCTAATCCCCTGCACCCGTGAGCTGCCGAAAATAAGATGTCAGTGGATTCTACAGCTTCGGAGCTGTCAGCATTTCCCCTTAGCGACAGAGGGAGAGAAGGCGAGAGAAGGAGTTCAGCACATTAAGGGACCTGCCCATCACTGCTGGCGTTTTATAGGCTGGCTGAGACGAGGAGGCACTCTCGCAGAATAATGGCTGAACATGTGGAGGAATGTGACATCTGCCGCGTCTTTCCTCAGGTTGAATGTGACGGGAGTTGAAACAGATGTTTGCCGCAAAAGCTAATCCGAGCAAAGAGCACGGCAGAGGAATGTAGACTGACATAGGGTGTTGTATACTGTAATTTAGAAAAAGCCACAGGAAAAGTTAAAGGTTGAAGAGGTGTTTTTATTTCTCACCTTCTCACCTTCTCAAATTCCCCTATTTTTGACTTATCGTATTTGGAGGTCTACGCACGTCCGAGTCAAACAAACACATCTGAAGTTGCATCCTCTCACCTCTCTGGCTGAAAGTGGTGAAAGCCCTTGAAGTGGGTGCAATAAGATACGCGGCTAAATGGAGCCATATTATCAACCGGAGCACTTTCTTTTTGAAGTGCCCACATCATTCTCGCTTCCTGGTTGAGAGACACCATCGAGCCGTGCCCACTTAAGCTTGGGCCGCTTGCATTCTTGTGCTATTAAGGCTGGTGTTGTGTTCCCTGCAGCTCCGAACCTGCCATTATAGAATCACTGGTGTCACTTTATGGGCTGAGTCATTTGATACAGTAGTGTCTTTATTACGGGTCAAGTGTTCAACCAGTGTCTCAACAGGTTCAGGCTTGGGTGCGCCTTCTCCGCAGAAGAGCCACGGTTCTGGCGAACGAGGGCGTTTCATCTGGATAAATCTGTTCAGCTTTGTATTTTTTATTGATGCAATATGCCACCGGCCTCCTGAGCATGACACAACTCTCCTGCCGTCACCTCATACATCTTGTTTTATTAAACCTTCTGGTTTAAAATAGTGACTGTTTCAGACCGGAGCGCACTTCGAAGAAGCAGGCAATTATGAGAGGCAAAATGGGAAATCATGAGGAAGAAATGATGACTGGCTTCGCTTCATGCTTCGACTCCCAGAGCAAACTTTGTTTTGTTTTTTGGCCTAATACAGCTGTAGTAGTGGCTTCGGATAGGCATTGCACACAAGGGCGAACGGAGATTAACTGACGCTGTTTCATCTAACTGGGCAAGAAAAAAATGGAGAGAGTAATGAAAACGCATGGGAGCTTGGAGACGTACAGGGGCTAAAAGAGAGCACAGGCAAACTGATAGAGCTCCGTCTTCAGCCCGACGCGTGTTGCTGGGGCTCTTAATTGATTTACTCGATGCTCTGTAATTGATTGTGAGTCTTGGAAATCAAGAAGTTACCACGCAGAGAGAGAAGGATAGAGCGAGAGAGTGTAATGAGGGATTAAGGTATGAAGGGAGAGAAACTTCTGTCCTGAATAAGGATGACGCTCTCGCCTGATTACTTTTGAGGCTGCAAATTGCATCGGAGAATTCGAGAAATTCCACGGGTATTGTTCGAATGATATTACTTCAGCCCGCGTCGCACACTGCCAGAGGCAGATATGATGGAAGTCACGCGAATTACGAAGCTCCGGGAAGAATGCGGCCGGGGGTGTCGCCGGAACAATTTGTCATTTATGGCGAGAGACTCATTAATCTCATATTTCTCCATGTGAATTTGCACCACGAGCTCGTTTCATCAGGGGAGAGGGAGTGACGGAGAGAAAAAAAGAGAGAGAGAAGTAGAGGAGGGGGTTGAACAGCACCTAAATTATTTGGTCCCCATCAAACTCCTACCTGATGCTGATGTCAGAGACAGGAAGGATTACGCTCTCACTGATTAGATCTCAGTCACTTTGTTCTTCCTGATAACGCGTTATTATTATTATCGGAGGCATCTTTTCATGACTGATGGAATGAGTTAAGAGAGAGGGGGATAAAAAAGACGGGGTGACATTGAAAGCCTTTATTTCCTGCCCAACTCTCTCTCAGAGTTCCTCCTCCTCTCTTTTAAAGCACTTAGTGTACAAATTGTAAATATGGTACCCTGCCTCAGCAATCACTCTAATACGAGCCATTAGCTAATCATACTGAAACACTTTTTTTTTTTTTTTTTTTTTTTGTGACAAATCGTGTTCCGAATGAGACCTCGAAGGGCTTTCACTGAAGTTTTCGATTCCAAAGCACACCAAATTAGAATGGAGAGTTTCTTTTTTTTCTTCTTCTGGTTTTGCAAATGAAACGTGCTGTTTGTTTTTTCTATGAATTCTGAATTGGCTTCCCCCAAACAAAGCCATCAACCTGGCATGTCTTCTTTTCCGGTTTCTGCTCGATTTTGCTGCTTTGATTCTTTTCCCTCCTTTTTTTTTTTTTTGGAAAGGAAGATTCACAGCCCAAGGTGAAGACTGCCCCGTGTAATAATATCAAAGCCCAAGCTGTGAGCGGCTCCTTTGAAGACCCCTTTTTTTTCTCCCCACTGACAGGTTTTGCAGACCCTGTCAAAGGAACAGTTGTTGGTTAAGTCAGTCGTTGCCGTTAGTGTCACTCAGTAATTCAGAACTCGTCCTGAGGGGACGTAATCTCACCCTTGTCCTCGCCCGCACAGCTGTGACCCGGCTTTGAACCCATCGCTGACCCCTGCGCTTCCTGGCAGGACGTTAGCCATGTCAAGTGACCTTGGGGTGAGCCGCAGGTCTGAGGAGTCAAATGGCGGAGAGCAATAGAAAGTATAAAATGAGCAGTCGCGTCTAAATCAAAATGATGTCCAGTTCCCAACCGCTGTGTCACAACGGGGAGCCGTCAAGCCGGGACCAGGTGTGCCGTGTGAAAGCAACCTTAAAAATACACAGAAATGTTACTTAAAACCAAGCAAAGGTATGTCACTCTCATGGTCATAATGAATAATGTTTTGGCTACAATAAATGTAGTAGAGGATGACAGAAGAATCCTTGACTAATTATAGCCTTTATATTTTAGATACAGTGGGGTCCAAAAGTCTGAGACCACATTGAAAATCTGGGATTTTTTGCATTGCCACTATATGGCACTCTAAAATGCTTTGCTGAAACTGGATCAGTTATATCCAAAGTACGATCAGGCAGACCAGGTTTATGTAGGGGGCGAACAGAAGAGAGATTGATACCACAGTGGATCAAAACAACAGTGAAACATGGGGGTGGATTTTCAATGTAGTCTCAGACTTTTGGACCCCACTGTAAACTTGTTGTTATATAAAAAATGATCAGAATTTAAACATCGAACATGTCCACTTTCTTTCAGTGAACGCTCACTAGGCCTCCATTTAACAGTTTGCCATTTTAACCTTAGTCAATATTTAATATCCAACCAATCTCTTATTAAACTGATACAAATTCTAACAAATAAGGGCGATGTAGTTACTTTTATTTTTTTCCGATTTCATACAAATTAAGTTGTAAGAAATGGTACGAACACTAATCCCGCCCCTAACCATAACTTTCATAACTTTTCATACGACTCAAGTCATGAAAATTGTTACAAATTTGCAAGTATGAGACCATGTTATTAGAAAAACTTGAGACTTGGAAATGATTTGGAAATGATACAATTAGTGCAATTAGTTTTCCAAAACCAAACATACCCAATGTGTCCAGGATGGCTTATTAGATTTCCCATTGGACATCAGTGACATACAGTATCTGTTAATTGTTTTAAATATTTTTGATGACTTAAATTAATTCATGTAGTGCAATACTGAAAACATCGATTGTGATGCAGGTCGTTTTTATATACAGTAACAATCTAATCTTTTTCACAAATACCAAAGGTTATTATAAAGGTAATATCTAGGGTTCCTTCATTTGCAGAATATTTAGGCCACATATTAGTGAGTACATTAATTGATGTAGGCATGGTTTACTCCTTAAACAAGATGAAATTTAATTGAACGACCTAAAGATGACGAGATGAAGAATGGCTTAATTTTTCCGCAGTAAAGACCTTAATCGCTTGCCAATGTGTGTATCCTAACCTGTCAGAAATGATCCTGCACGTTGAAAAAACTATCCACGAGTGATATTTAATGGACTGAAAAAAAGGTTTTAAAGTGTACATTTCACACCTCTTACAGGAAGTTTTAAAAGGGTTTGAGGCACCAGAGCAAACTCTTGCACTCCATCACTCTTCCGCTCTACTCAACCATTACAGGGGAAAACCATAACGAGAAAATATCTACTTTCAGCACCGGGCAGCAATTCAGAAAGCGTTTCACTCCAACCCAACGTGCACACGTTTGAAAAAAAAATATTGAGGAGTAGCCAAAGCCAAGGCTCCTCCAAAAGTCTTCTGTTCTCATGTGGTAAGTGTAATTACAACATTAGATAGTGATGTGTGAACATTAAATGGCCGTTGAGGGACGCATAAAGGCGCTGAAATGTGGCTCGAAGATGACCCTTATCTGGAAACGGTTCCTCTGTCCTCCAGTCTCGCCATTCTCTTGGCGGCAGTAAAGCTAGCATATGCTGTACGGCCATTATTCCTTTTCTCTTTGGGCACATTAAGGCAGTGGCGGTATGGTAAAGTTTTAAGGCTCCTTTTTCCGCTTGATTGAAAGACTTTTTAGAGTCTATCAGTCCCTTAAAAAAAAAGAGTACTAGAGAAATCAGTGGAATCAGTAGAACACATGGGTCATTATTTCACATTCGTCTGTTTTAACACAACGGCTGCCACCATCGGTGCACTGGCTTTTTGCTCATCGTTTCTCACGCAGTCCACCAGCGGTTAAGTTTCAGACAAAAGTTTGCAGTTTCGCCACTCATTTTCCACAAGATTTTATTTATTTATTTAGCCTCTAATATTGTATTTATTTATTTACTTAGACTTTGTAAATTGGTTTAGGTGAATTATTTTCAAGTCAAAGTATGACATGCAATTGTAAAAATTATTTCATATTTAATTGTTAATTAGACAGGTCTAGCTTGAAAATGAATACAGTAAAAAAAAAACTAACAGCAAATGTTTTAAACTAAATGTACATACAAATAAACATAAAATCAGTAAACTTAAAAAAAATATATAAAAAAAGGCCTGAGCGTACACACACAGTAAAATTAATTCCTCAGATTATCTCCTCTTCTGGTGCTCTTTTCTTCCAGATATCCCATTTTGACACCTCTTTTAAATATACTGAAACCTCCTTCTGAAGATTAAAACTAGGTACGCCTATTTAATACTTCAATAATTTAATAAATTGCTTGCTTATTTATTTCGTAGTCCGCGCTTCTGTGGTGGTCAGGAATGATGACTACAGTAGAAAAAAATTAGATATGATAACAAATAAAATAATTGGTTATCTGAGCAACCAATATTAAGTGAAAGTAAATTGGTAAATATGTGAATTATGGAATGCAGACTTCACAATATTTCAACTTTCCCTGGATTTTTTTTAGATGAATGCTTGGAACACATTGTGCAGCACTTCACCATCATCCAGACAATAACTCCAATTAGAGCTTTCTGGGGATTTGTAATGTCTTTGCAATAGGTCTTAAGGAAGCAGCTCTCTTCCTCAGTTGTTTGAATCCTGCCGAGACTGAAGAGTAGAGATATATGCCGCCTCACTAACGTAGGGGGGCTAAATATATATTTACAGTGCGAAATGCGATGGGTGGTAAGGATCGAAGGCAGGAGGAAGTGCTGAACGCTCTAGTATAAAAAAACTGATGGCTTATTTCACCCCCTCCTTAATCCCATCTGCTCAGCATGCCGCTGCCCGTCGGGATCTCAACTTCATCCCGAGCAAAATGGGCCTTATGGGGCCACAGCCCAGAATGTTAAGACCCTTGACAGTAGGCTACATAGACGCCAATCTCTACATGTTAATACTTCTTTGTGGGAAACGGCAGGAAATGGTGGCCAGTGAGGGTGGCAGTAAATTGAGAAATCTACCATATATCATATAGCGCGTGCTGCACCTGGTGGACATGTGTTTTTATACCATACCATTTTTATAGTCGGCGGTTTTTATGACATGGGCTTGGAAAGAATTGCTGGTGCCTCATCCAAGGCTTCTATCCATATGGATTGCTCTCATAGGAGCAACGTTCTCCTTCCCCAGAGCACGTGTTGTAGCCTCAAACGATTTTTGCCTGTAGTTACACTTTTTTTTCCTGGAACAGGCTAATATTCGACATAATTAGACCAATTTTCGTAATTGTTATTTCTCCCTGAGGATGTGCGAATAAAAGAGCGTCCTCAAGGATCGAGGGCAAGACAGCAGAGGAGACGTTCTGAGGAACTAAAAAGGACTTGTTTGATTACATCTTGCAAACAATATAGCTCAGGGGACAACAATGGAAATACATGACTATTTCCATGGACATCATAAGCTGCCATGTCCTTGCTTGTTCTTTAACAAGACACACTTGCTTCTTTGATACCCGTGCTCCTCGGCAGCAGTAAGGGGAATGACATTTTATCCTTTTAGTGCTACAGCAAAATCGTTTTTCGAAGAGATCCACTGTGTAGAAGAGCCACCAATTCCTGATAATGGCCTGGTAATGGAGTGCCTTATCTTAAACCCTCTCCCACTCTGTGGCTTTTCCGAGACGGGGACCCTCTCTGCGACGTCAGCCGTATCTCCTTACACTAAAAAGTTTCCGCATGCGTCCATTTTTACACGCACACCGTTGGATAAGGGAGGTTTTTATAGCGGAGACCCGCAAAGGAGGGGTGGGGGGTGGAGGTGTTAGAAGGACTCCATATCCTGATCATATACAGTATTCTTTGAGACCAAGCTGGGTCAACGTGCACCCACTGACTTTGTGCATGGAGAAAAATTCACCGCTGACTCTTGCCCCGAACTGTACGATTGAGTCGTCTGCTTCATGACATGCCCATCATCTATAATAGGCATGGTGTCAGGGCTAGGGAAGCTGGATGTTGATCGCAATGTGCTGATCTGCTGCTAAACCTTTAGGCCCCCTCAGGCATTTTAGTTACTAAGTGCAGAAGTGCCTAAAGCTGAGTGTGGATCAGATTCCCTAGGGCTTCAGTGCTGGATCTCATAAATATTGTCATCTGCCTTTTCCGAAGCCCATCATGGGGTTCCCGCACTAAGAATAAAGCATACGCTTTACATGCAGGGTGGAAGAACAGCAGATGCACAAAGGTGTGTGCAACATTTTCGCCGTTTTATTTGACATCACTAACAGGATTGATTATAAGCTACTGACATCTATTGATAAGTTTTAAAGCCAGAATTTAGACTGAACGGGAAGTGTTGAACACAAAAGGGCAGTAAAATATGGCAATGTGATATTGATTATGTGTTGAGAACATACACTATGGACTCTATTTTCATGCAAGTGCCAGCGTAACTTCTATTGCTAATGTGATTGGGCGTAAACCATTTTTTTCTTCTTTTCCCCCAGTTGCTGTTTTCGTCGTCAGGCGCAACATCGCCTCTCCAGACCCAATTTTATTGCAGACGCAAGGCCAAAATGGTATTTTCCTGACTTCTAAGCAAAGACTTGAAAGTTGTGTTGCATTTATTTTTGTGGATGTACACTATTTATGTCACCCCACTTCAACATAAATACACTACTAGACTACTAACTAAATACATAAGAACCAACAACTCAGTTGTGGCTACTAAATGTGAGACAGGTAGAACAATATATGTTTCCCAGAATCAACAAAGTTAGTTAAATAACAAACTCGCCAAATTTTTTACCATTATACACACTTAAAAAGAAAAGGTTAAGTCTAAAACCTTTAAGGGTTATTCAGATTGTCCCACTGGGGAAACCCTTAAAGGTTCTATGTAGGACCGTACAACAGATCGTTTCCCTTTCAGAGAGAGTTCCAAGTAAAAGCACTTTAGGAAGCTAAGAAACTTTAACAATCAAAATCATTCTTAAAGTACCCTTCTAAGAGTGTCCAGACAAGGAATTGGCCGAGATAAATGCAATGTGATTAAACAAAAACAACACTTGTAAGTTATGTCAGCCAGCCTAACAGAGTTAGTTATTTCTAACTCTAAAACATTATAGTGAAATTTAGAAGTGAAGTCATCTTGTATATCATTATGAAAATGTCACTGCACTGAGCTGTACGGTACACTTGTTTTTTTTAAAGCAGTTGATTTGATTGAATGTCTCCTAACCACAATTACTCTGCTCTTCGCCTGGTTACCACCTGCACCCGATGGTTATGAAAATACCAAGAATATACAGGTTCTGCCACGCCCATGTGTGCCAACGCTTCGATCTTGTGCCTTACTTTTGCGCTTGTGTTACCATCACAAAAATGGGGCCCTATATGTCCAAAAGTATCCAGACCATCCTATTCTAGATTAATTTGTGTATTCAGCTATTTTAGGCACACCCATTGCTGACACAGGTGTTAAATTGCCTGAGCTCACTAATGCTCCAGTGGCTATATGGAATCAAATCCCTGTAGCAACATTCCGAAATCTAGTGGAAAGCTTTTACCATTATGAGTACCTCTGATTAAAAAAAAAATGTTGGACAAGCGGATGTTTAGGATATACAGTACTGTGCAAAAGTCAGAGAGCACCCTTTTGTTGATTCAGTTTTCAATCAAATGTACTTATACATTCAGTACTTATTGTTAATGATTTGGTGGTAAACAATAATGATGGGAAAATGTATTTAACAGAAAATCACACAA
>JAOUQW010000023.1:2313698-2329322 GCA_028565825.1 Olivaichthys viedmensis
ATCTCAAACATTTACTGATCAATTTAGTCAAGTTATAAGGAAGCTGAAAAATAAATTCCTAGCTGGCGAAGCTGGTCGCTGGTCAGACCAAGCTGGATTTTTCAGCAGGGCTAGCTAGCATAACAATGGGGGGCTGTTATTGAGGTATGTTAGCTAAACATTAAAAGCTAGCTAGCTAATACCTCCACAAAATAAGGTACATCAAGAAGTTGTCATTGGAGTAGTCAAATATTAAGGGCCGGTGTGGTGATTGTGGTGGTCCCCCTGCTCAGATGGTCAAAAATACCTGTTTATTGCCTAGAATTACTCATGTGGTCAACTATGTTGCTTACGCAATCTAGCCAGTGAGCATTGCAAAAATGGGCTGTCACTGGAGTATGCTAGCTAAACAAACAATAGCTAGCTTGCTAATATTATTAATATTATATATAGCTAGCCTTGAACTGTGGGGTTGTCATTGGAGTTGCTAAACATAAATAGCTAACTGCCTAGCTAGCTTGGTAGCTATCACTCAACAAAATAAATAATAAAAATAAAATAAGGTATTAAATAAGCTGTTGTTACACCGAGGGGCTATCATTGCAGTAGCTAAACATTACCTAGATAGCTAGCTAGCTCAACACTGTAACTTTGATGGGGTCCTCAAGGCTGCTTATGTAAAGGTGACGCTGGGGGAACTGCCACATGCACCACAACTGATGCTAATTAGGCTGCAACAAAAAAAAATTAACCTACATCATACCTAAAAGCATATACATAAAAAAAACATTACAAGCATGGCCATCAGACATGGTGACAAGTTGACACAATAGCCACACTGCATGTGTTTGCATGTACATGTGGTCTGTGTGCACAAATGAGCAACTGGGCAACAAAGTCGACCATTTTAAAACACATCGCTATGTACATCCTGCGGTGAAAATTTGATTGACAGTGAGTTGTCAGGCTTTTCTCCGCACCATCAGAATACCAGATTAAGTGAGCGATCCTTCAAAGCTGATGAAGAGATCAATGCCATACCTGCCTGCAATGCGTTTCTGTAGTCTGGGTTTGCAAAAGAGAAAGCATACGACCCCTAAGGGTTCAGGTTCTGCAGAGCTTTCTGAAACAGACGATTGCAGAGATTTGTTCTACTTCAACTTATCACAAAGATATTGAACAGCAGAATGTTACAAAATTGCTTTTAGTGGGTTTTTTTTATAAACCTTACATTTGTGAATTAGTAAGAGAGCTTTATTTGATGGCCTCAGCCCCGCCCATTTCATGTTGCCAAGAGTCTCTCCGCCTCCTGTCACTGTAAATTGCCAAGGCAATTTGAAAATGAATGACTTTCAGCTGCTTTGTTGTGTCGCTGCCAGTGTGAACGCAGGATCACAAATAATGTACGTCGTCTTGCAGAAAGTCCTCTTTCAGAACGGTGTCTTGCAGAAAGTCCTCTTTCAGAACGGTGTCTTGCAGCACGTCCTCTTGCAGGAGCTTTATAGACCTGGTTGTGCATGTCTTTCTCTTGAAACTTTCAAACTTCCAACTCCTCCTAGAGTAGCTTGACTGGGTGAAGGTCGTGTGGGCTGGCTTTTCGATTATAGACAGGACTGCCTCCAACCTGTCTAAAGCAGCGGTCACACCAGACAAGAATAAAATATGTCTCACAAAAAAGCTTGTTCATGTGAATGAAAGAGGACGTGGTACGTGAAAAAGGGATTTGCTTCTGGTAGCGGTTAATTTCATATCCGCCTCCTCCGATTTCGTTTCACGCTGAGTTCAAATCCAGCAATCTTGGAAGCGTGGGACAATAGAAAACAAGAGTGTGGGGCTGGGGTTACGTCTTTCTGGAAGGTTCAATATGGAGGAACTGCTTATTATTATTGTTCCAGGACACCCTGTTTTTTTCTGCTCCTCAGTCATGTCTCTTATCACTCACAAACAACAAACTAGCTAGCTGTCTAAGGTTAGCTGTTCACTGAACCACTACTTTCCCTCCAGAAACACGTCACACATAATCACCTGATTTTGCTCCAAAACGGCGAAGAAATTCGCAAGGCGAAAATCCAGTGTGACTGCTGCTTAAGTGTCTCTTGTACAGCTTTAAGGAGGTTTGAGGTCACTGAAAATGAAACATTACTAGTTAGTGAAGAGTGATGAATATAGCTTGATCAAATTATATTAGTTTTTCATAACTGATGCAAACAGTTGGTGGTGGACCTTCACACTGCAGGATTTCCAGAACACCTTTGCATATGTTATAACAGGATTTATTAGCAGGTCGTGTGGAGTGTAGGAATTTGATGCTTTCCTTCTTGTGATCTTTTTCAAGAGCGTTCACACATCCAACCACATTACATGGTGTGCCCATGGTAACCTCTGCAAGACCCATCAAAATTCAGAAGTAAACACTCTTTATCGAAAATAATCCGAAACAAAACCACTGGCACCGCCGAATTGCAAATGAGATCCTCTACGGGCTCAGCAGGTACTACGAATTGCTTCTATAAATACATGATTTCATTCTTTCAAAGGAAATATGCTGCATGATTCATAGTTCTACCTGTCACAGGTGGAACATTTTTAATCTTTTACAATGCCCCATGCAACCCTTTTTTTTTTTTTTTTCTCAAAAATACGTGGCCAGTAGAGAAAAACAAATGCAGGAATGCAGGGTAAAAAAATAATCATTTCAGGACAAGCACCTTTTATTTATTCTTAAGACATAACAGAAATACTTGTCAAGTCAGTTTTTCAAACGGCCTTAGGCACAGGAGTTGGCACTTGTTCAGATCTGCTTCGCTGATATCTTTGTTGATATTGCAGTTGACATTTATATAAAGGAACGGAAATGAAATGCAAAACACAATACTTGACAGGCTGAGGAGCCCTCAAGCTATAACTAATCATCTGAGTCCTACATTCACCGTGTCATTGTTTTTATAATAACTTCACGCTACATGTTCTCATTCCGATCAAAAGTATTTGGCAAAACGTGCATGTAATAAATAAGTCAACAGTAGCTCTGGCTGGGGTAACCTTGTTATGGCTTGTCAATGACCAAAAATAGTGACACTGACAAAAACTAAGACAAAATATTCCATAAACTTTCAAATAGGTTGGCAACAAGGAGATGCGAATGGTTGTGTTTCTCAACCATCGCTATGTTGAGTATTCAAGGAGTGACAAGATGACGCATTTAAAAGAGCGTCAGACAAATTATACAGTCATCGAGACACTGGAACATTTATTCCAAACATTTGTTCTTCTCTTTCTCTTGATACGTCAACCATTCCACTGTAGCCAAAGGTAAACCTTTATTTATTCAGGTCTTTTGTGAATTTCTGTCATTTCCATTCAGATTTTTTGAGGTACAAATTCAAAATTCACATAAAAACAGCAGAATGAGGATATGGATATTTTTTATTTTTCAAATTTCAAATTGATTTTAGAGCAGCATTATTAAGTTGCACTATTGGACAAGATGCTATTGACCTTTCCACGACACTTTTATTTTATCGTGACACACTCTTAAAAAAAAAACGGGCTCCTCAGGGGTTCTTTGGATGGTTAATGGTTCTAGCTTCCTTAAGGGGTTCTACTTGGAACCTTTTTTGAATGGAAAACCCTCTGTTGTATGGTTTAAGGGTTTCCCCAGAGGGACAAACCAAAGAAACTTTTAGGGTGCTAGATAAAACCTTTTTTTTCTAATAGTGTAAGGTCAAAATGACCTAAAAACTTTGAAGACGCCTTTTTTCTTAAATTGTAATGCAAATACAAATAGTTTCATGTTGCATAACCTTTTTAGTATTGATTCACTTTTGGTAAAAATTTTAAATGAATTTTGACCCAAACAAAACATGAATGATTTTCCCTCAGTGCAGCGATGTGGCACATTTAGTCTACTAATATGAAAACGATCCTGACTACTATTACTACATATAACAAAGTGGCAGTTTGACAACTTGGGGAGGTTCTGACTGTTCTGTTTGGGTCAAAATTACCAAAAGTAAAACAATACAAATAAATATTAAACATGTTAAACTTATAGTATTTGCAATACACTCTTATAAAAAAGGATTCCTCATGGGTTTTTAGCTTTAGCTTCCTAAAAGGTTTCTACTTGGAACACTCTGTGATAGGGAAACCCTCTGTTGAGGGTCCCTTTAAGGGCTCCCTCAAAAGACAAACTCATGAACCCTTAAGGGCTGTAGATTTTTTAAAAATTCAAAGAGTGTACAAAGATTTTAAGGTCCTTTTCATTTTACACTCTTAGAAGAAAAAGTTTCATATATCCCCCTAAAAGGTTTTCAGGTTTGTCTCTCTGGTAAAACCCTTAAAGGTTCCCTACAACAGAGGGGTTTCCCTTCAGAAAAGGTTCCATGTCGAACCCCTTTAGGAAGTGAAGAAAGCCTTAATCATCTAAAGTAAAGTAACATGATGAAATAAAAGCAAAGCTGTAAATTTAGTCCCTGTCTGTCAGTAGGATCCCAAGTATTTGGTCATTCTTTCAAGAGGTTGTTTAGATTGCTAATAATTGAGATAAACATAAGATATATTGGGTATTTTAAAATCAATCAGTGCTATAAAATCAAAAGAGACATTCATTACTATTGAACACAACAAGAGGGTTGAGGACATTACAGCAAACGATCATCTGGCAACTTTTTTCTCAGTTTCTTAATATACCTTTCCACGGCACATGTTATTCTCATCATCTCTTCCTCCACCATTAGTGCCTGGTCTGATTCACATTGATGGTCTTGTACTGATGCTAAAAAATAGCTTTAATATCACTTGCACTTGGCTTTAGTTTTCACAGTAATTGGCCACAGATCACAGCTGACCTGATTTGTGCTGCACTTGTACTTTTTCTTTTCCATGTCGCTTGCTGTCCTTGGTGCAAAATGAAAAGGCAGCCCAGATGGTGGTTTATGGGAGCGGGCTTCGCCGCAGACGTTATTTGAATGCTTATTCAATGTTAAATGTAATAAGTGCTCAGGGAAAGATGGGAGGGCACGAGAGAGGAGAGCCTTTGTTTCCTAGGCAAGTGCTTGGAATATATATCGATCAGTTAGGGATGAGCACTGTATGGCATCGGACACACCAGTTAATATGTGCACACATGCATATACTCACACTGATCAAATGGTCTGGGGTGGGGTTTTCGGTTTTCTGACGTGTGTGTGTGTGTGTGTGTGTGCGCCTTGGTGCCACTCTTTGGCTGACTAAGCTGCCACATTATGCTTTATTAAATCTTGTACCATCCCCCTAGAGGCACTCCAGATTAGATTGAATGTGGTAATAGTGTGTGTGATAGTGCAAGCCTTTTAACACTGAAGAGTCTTTAGGGGTCATCGTGCCTCCAGTCTGCACCTGTTAACATACGCACACACCAGTAACAGACCACATGACCGTATGGGATAAAGTTTTTTCAATCTGAACAGTGATATAATTTGACAACTGCTTTGTGTGCTGTTTATTTTCCAACCCTGCATTTCCACTATGTTGACTGATAAAGCGGTAGTTACAACAACCCGTTTCGGCAACACCCCATTGAGATGACTCAGGCTGTCAACATTTTATAATCCAATTCCCCTTTAACACTCCATTTATCTCCAGTTATGTGCCATAACTTTTTACAGCTGAGATACACAGAGCTAAAAAATTTTTACAACCTTGTCTTTTGTGGATCCAGATGTGGACGCTTTGCTTTCCTTAAGTCAACAATATATCTGTTTCATGCCTACAGTCGCCAGTGGCTTTTCTGAACTTTTGGAGGCCCTACACCAAAAACCCCTTTGGGCCCCTCATCAAATACCCTCCAGTTACAGACCACACCCTCAGACAACCCACTATTTCTACTTCTTACCACAATGTTTCTGCCTTTCTTACAGTTTATGTTCCTATAATTTTACAGTATTTTATCCTACATATGATAATCAGTTTGAGAGTATCTTATTCTGCAGGCATTCTTTTAATGTTCGATTTCATGATCTGAACTTATATCGGTAGCTACTCCAGGGATCTTGGGCTGGAGGATAGGCATTGCTCGGGGTCGCAGCCAGCTGTGAGACTCAGGGAAGGTGACCTGGTACCAGGGGATGCTTCACTAGTGCCAGATGTTTCACCTGATCACATGAGCCATTTTTTAAAGAAACATATACGTTTTGCAAATTAACTTCAATTAAATTTATTCCCACTTTCTTGTAACTACTGGCACTTCGTGGTGCCACTTACCTGGTGGTGTTTTATTTTATCTGACCATAGCTAGTTTCAGCCTCAGACACCCCCAAGGCTCACAGAATGTCTAATATCTTTTGTACACTTGAGGATCTTTTACAACCTGTCCTGAATTGAGCTGTCCTCAATTCAGTGTATGCGCACTTCCGTACATCACTTTGCAATCGGTAAACAAACTTTTGAACACCATGACACAATGAGTTTTTCAGAGCAAGATGTAGTCACTGTATTAAAAGTTATTAGAGAGTTTTATTTGAAACAGTTAGTGGCGAGTAATCATGGTTGGCCGTTTGCAATGTCTTCCTGTGAAAGTAGGCAGTTCTTGGCCACATTTAGTGATGAAAAGTACCAGAGTATAGCGAAAGTCAGACTAGACATTAGCTGACTAAAAAACTGCTAACACACACGCTAGTGTTATTGGATGGATGCAGAACGTTGACCAACTTTGCATATTTGTGGTAAAAGTGGATTTAAATGGGGATTACGCAGGGCCCTTGCTCTGTGACTTTATTACCACTACATTGCAAAAACGAGCGATAAAAATGGGTTTGCCAATAGACAACATTCTCAGCATTACATATGTTGCTTGGGGGACCTGTTTGACAAGGACCCCCAAGCAAGTTCTTGGTTTGCTTGCCTTCTACCTTCGTCTCTGCTTAAAGTAAGTCCCTTACATATGAGTCATTGACGGAAAGCAGTAACCATGATCTAATGCGTCATGACTGGACAATTAACAATGTTTGTTAGGAGCATCCATGTGTAACCATTTGAATGGTGTGTATATATATGTTGTTGTACCAGTTAGAAAACAATTATGTACATGGTGTATGAACAGGATATTTGTATATATTTCAATTTCATACAGGTATTTCTCAAACAGTTTGACATACATTTGTTTCTATTTTAAATAATATATTATTGAATAATAAGCATCAACCGAGTGAAAAGCTGTATTAGTTTTTGATGAATGAAAAAACATTTGGTAGTGGACTCAGACTTTTGGACTCTTTTGTATCTCAAGATCATTTATTTATTCATCTGCAGTTTAAAGATTAATTTTAATACTCCACTATATATATACAGTATGCCATGGCCATCCCATGGGATAAACCTTTTTATTAAACCCAGATTATCCATTTCCTTTGCTCCTTCAACCCAGTTTAAATTCACCAACATAACACAAAAATACAGCCTTGAGACCCCTTTCTCTTACAGGATGGTGGATTCAGCAGGGCAGACATGATATTTTCCACAGATCAGGCCTGCATGAGGCACCAGCCTGCCTGTTTGCGAGGCCTATCATAGCTTATTAACCCTGATCAGCGCCGGGCACGGTATCCCTTTCTATCCACCGGTCTCGACAGAAATCACATTTTAATCCAGTCTGCTCAGATTTACTGCTTTGCTATAACATGTTATGAAAAGCATATCGAACGATTTTGGAAGCCATGGCGGCCTGGTCCCCATTCAGTTCGTGCCGACATGATGAAATTATGGAAATAGACGCTAACAATGCGTTAAAGGAGCTTTTCGGTCTCCCACCATCTGCCAGGATAATAACCCTAATTTTATTATGGAGAAATTGATTTAAAATAGATGCTGCCATATTTATCTATTAATGAGGAAGGACAATTCTTCCACCACAATGCAAATACGCTGCTATTCCTCAGATACTGTTAAAAGGTATTTATTAGAAAAAAGTCAGCCTGAGGAAAATGAGGCATGTGGCGTGTTGCATAATCAAGAGGTTAAGCTTTTTTCAGGTTATGCTCTAATGAAGGTCAAACACTAACATCTTGGCTAAAAAATAGCAGATATATAGTATTTCTTGCACTTGTTACAAAGGAAAGATATGCATATTAATTTATCTTAGCGACACCTCTTTGTTTACTGTAAACCATGAGAAAGTGTGAGGGGCATCCAGACAGCAATACTACTCTCAAGCTCACTGAAAAATGATTAACAGTTGTGTGCAATCCTGAGGGGTATGGTGATCAATCATAGCAATGAAATGTAATCGTCTCTCCAATGAGGTACCATAAGCCATGGGCCAGGTTTATAAATATAACTTGATTGATCCTGAAGGTGCAAAACCAACCCGACTACCCCGATTTAAGTCATCTAAAGCCGCTGTCTCAAAGATTTATAGAATTATTTGTAGCGGTGAAAGTTATAGTGTCATTTTTATCCTCTCCCAGTTAATGTAGGAGTAAATTGGCCGAGGGTTTTTGAGTCGGCTAATAAACGGCTTCTTAACAGGATTAAGCAGTCTTTGATTACTGAAATCAACAGTATGTCATGGACTTCACCTCATCCAGCCGGGGTTAAGGCTCCTGAAGAGACATTTGAGTACCACATGATGATAATGAAGTGGTGGCGAGAACTTCATTTTGCCACAATTGACCTTTTTTTATATTCTGTATACAGCTTGAACTCGGTATCTACTGAGATATCATATAAACTAAAGGCCTTATACAGTATATAGAGGAACTACCTAAAGTCATCAGTTATGAAAGACTACAAGAATTTTGCTAAATTATATTTCTCAAAACAAGATTCCATCATTCTTTGCTAACATAAGTCAAAAGGTTTACTGAAAGCAATAGCAATAACACATAGAAATAACACAATATCAGGTGTTTGCCATTAAGAGATGACATCAATTAACACTATGTGCTAGGAGCAGAAATGTGTTATCATTTGAATTAAATATATGGAAGTTGAAAAAAAATTAAGCAAACAATGTGCAAACGTGATATTCAAATATCGACCGATTTCATATGAGGATTTGTCAAATGGCTAAAACATTCATTTGACTCAATTTTAAATAACGTATACTTGAATAATAAGTATAACGTTTGTATTAGGTTTTATGAAAAATATGGCAGTGGGCTTAAACTTTTGGCCCTTACGTAATATATGAAGCCATGCTCTTATCTTTGCTCTAAACATAACCAATTAGTGGGTTAAGTTACATATCTCTGGACATCACACGTTCTTTTCACATGTAGTTTTTCCCCTCCAATAATCAGTGCTCTGAGCCTATCATTTGGCGGCAATCATTCCCCTCACGCAATTGGATCAAGCCGAGTCTTCTCCTTCATGAATATGTATAAGCCAATGCAAAGCAGACTACTTTCCCCATGCCCTAAGGCGAGACAATTTGGACTTCATCAATATGTGCTTGCAAGGACTTCTGGAAAAAAAAAAGGCACTTCAAAGAAAGTTGATCAAGGATTCCTTTTGTCTGGATTTTCTGTTGAAGCTTGCTTGTTTCTGCCTGTCCATGCACCCACTCCATCTCTCTTTGGGTGCTTTTATTGACGCATATGAATAAATGATAGCGGTCTGGGCTGGAGGCTTGATGACTATCTCAGTGGAGGAACCCAGAAGAACAAGAACCTCAGCTATAAGTCCATAAGGAAGACCTGCAGAAGTATACACAAAAAAACGGTTCAAAAGTCCACTAGTCTGAACTGTTTTTATTTCATTGGGTATGAAATACTAATGCAACTATTTGTCAATAGCAACATTACATAATTCTTGTTTGATTTCCTGTTTTCCTTGCTCCTGCTCAGGCTAGTCGTCATTCACACCTGTTGCCAGTTAATTAGTCTCATTGTGTCTCGTTATCCTGTGTGTATATATATATATATATACACGTTTTTGTTTCATTTTCCTGTGTCATCTTGCATATGTTATCACCTCTGTTGTAGCTATGTAGTTTTTTCTAACCCAATATTCTCTCAATTCTAGTCTTTTACCAATTCCCATTGTCTGGGTCTCCCCCTATTGTACAACAGCAACCAATCCAGGAGGGTGACAGCTAGCTTATGATTCCTCCGAGACGCATGAAGCCAGCCCCTGCATCTTTTTGAAATGCTCCTTTGGCAATGTTTTACAAAGGTTTTCATTCATATATACCATATTAACAAAACTTATCTGACTGCACACGCAAATTAGTACTCATTTGGGATCTTTGTAAATCAGGACCAGAGAGCGAAAATGCCTCTTCTCTGCATAATATATTCTTGAATAATAAGTATCACCTAAGTATGATGGAATAAAAACAGTTCTTGGTAGTGGACTCAGACTTTTCGAGATGAGGAATAAATAGAGCAGTCTGGCCTTATGGATGTTCAGAGAGAGTGGGAGGCGTATGACGTGGTAGGAGAAAGTCAAACCCCGAAAGCTTGCCGTAATTAGTCATCCGCGACACGACTGCTGAAGGATATTTAGCCACTCCAGGGTCTGTTTGGAACATTTTTAAAGCTTGGCAAATATATGCAAATCAGGTGTGACATTACTTGCTGGAAGACATGCGCAACCCGAGCATCCCCTTTCCTTCTCCTCGACGAAGTTAACTTTCACAACTCTGTGCATAGTCAGGAGAAAAAATTCAGGCAAGAAGACTCTATAAGAAGAAAATAAGCCAAAAGGTGTGAGAGCGCGCTGACCGGGGAGAGTGCTATAGGCCAGACAGTTCAGGAACGGGGGGGGGGGAGCCATGACGAAACGAAGGTCATCATGTTTTATTAGGACCTTGCAAGTTAATAATGCATTGTGGAGCTGATTGATTGTTCGGAGAGTCAGGGACAGGCTCCCAGTCCACGGCTCTCTCTCTCTCTCTCTCTCTGTCTCTATCTCTGGGGGTGGGAGTGTGTTCAGCACAACACCTGCAGCCATAACCCCAACGCTGCTTGCAATGTATAATACACCTATTAGTAAGGAAAGGGGGCATCGCTGGGCAAGCTCTATGAGCCAAGGAAGGACAGGTGTGTGTATTGGTGTGGGCTTTAAATTGTGAATTGATGTGCGCGAGTGTGTGGGTTCAACCTGTATTCATTGGAACGAGCGAGAGCAATTTTGTTATATTTCATAGGAATGGAGTTGTAAGAACAGCCACGAGCGCTAACCCTGCTCTAACCCTAATCTCAAACATTCCGAACTTTTCAAGTTTTACAAGTTGGCTCATGAATGTGTGTGCATACGCATGCAAAAGAGAGCGTGTGCATGTTCCACATCCATCTGTTCTGATCCCCAGTAGAGTGACACTTGAGGCTAAACTCATGCAATGTTAAAATATATACACATGCCAGCAACAGCCAGTAGGAGGGCACCTCAGAAGGACACCTCACCCCAAAAATCACACTTCAGCTGCCTGCAATATTCTTTTTTTTTCATTTTGAGGGTTTTCAGAGCAGGTTCCCTTATTTTACATACAGAGCCTGCATATGAAGACAGCAGTTCATTTGTAAGTTTGTACAGAATTATTGATGATGATGATGATTAAAAGCAAAATAATACAAATGAGACAAATGCTTTTTTTATTATATCCAGCAGATTGCATAATTTAATAAATAAATGTGCAATTATTATCGTGAGTTACTCATCAACTTGGCTCTTTTCTCTGCATGCATCACACTTATTATGTAAGAATAGATGAGATGAGATTGTGTGTGTGTGTGTATGTGCAAAATTTTAAATGAAGGAACAATCTTTATTAAGGCACATTTTGGATTTCTCTTTAACTAAATAGAGGAGGTTCAATGGGTGCAGTAGGTTCCAGAAAGGGTTGCCAGGTCTATGTGGGTTTTTTTACTGTTGTTTTTTAATTGGGCTACTTTTGACTTGCTGCCGTGGGATGATTTTTCTTTTGTCCACGGGTTGGGTGTTGGACCGTTTTTCATACATTCGATTAATTATATCAAAACTTTCCTGAAGGTTTTTTTATGCAAACAATGAATGCATAGTCTATTACGTCTGTAGGTGAGCTGTGTAGCGAATTAATGTAGTGAAATGGTGTATCAGTAATAATAAGCTATTGTAACTATGGTAAATGCATATGAAATAATAATAGTACTACTTTTACGGTATGAATGTGCTTGTTATGTGTCAGTGAATTACTCTACTTATTCTCATGGGTATATTTTATATATGAGAATGTATGTAATAATACGAGACCATTTTAGGAATTAGGTAACATACTGTAAACAACTGTTTATGAAAACTTCATGGTTTTAATACTCCTTCATTAATTAAATCTATTGTACAATGTTACTTTGTAAATATCACAATATATTTGGCAATGGTAGTCAATATTTTTGGAGTTTAATACAGGATTTGGGAGGGTCAGGATTTGAGTTTTGGAATTGGGCTGGTTTCATTGGCCATTGAGCTCATTTTGTTACGCTCACCTGGAAAAGAAGACAGTCCCTTAGAATACAATAATGCTCCTCATTCCTCCACTTTTGGAATCAAGCAATGCAATTTCTCTTGCATAAGAGCCAAGATTTTTTACTGTAACATACTCTTATATTTAGAATTTCATCCAGACTACAATCTCAAAAAAAGGGGTACTTAACTGTACCTTTTCTTGTCGCTGGGGTCGCTTGTCGCTTTCTTTCGTACCTTTAGTATGTATATTTTAACTGGAATCGTGCATGTACTGTACCTTTAAAGTTTTACTCTAAAAGATAATTAAAGGTACAACAGTGGTCCTTACGTGATGCAATTATGTAGCCCCAATTCTCTCCAAATACTGTACACATATTTTGGCATAATTCAGAGCACAGTAGCTCTAAATCACCTCCATGACAGACGTAAAAGCTAACATTTGTGTTTAAACAGCATTATTAAAATGCGCACCATAACACACATGAGGTATGTCAAGGAATGTAGAAGGTGAAATGGTGACACTGCACTTGACTGCATTACAGCAAACCTTCTCGCTGAAGAAGCATTACTAAAGGTTATATAACAGCCTAGAAAGGGAGAAAAGGTGTGTGTGTGAAAGAGAGAATAAGAGAAATGGAGAGAGTGGAGCCCTGAACTGGGTCAATGAGAACGAGGTGCACAGATGTTCTTGCGCTGGTGTCACAGGAAGCTGATATAACTGGTTACCATGAATGAACATATCACTCGAGCGGATTCCCTATGCTCTTTCTCATATTCCCTTGTTCTTCTCTAAGCAGCCAGCACTTCCCCAAGCTCCATCAGTCATCCACCTCCAAGCAGGGAGACCCTGGAAAAGAGCAACAGAAACGGATTTGCCACCTGACTGGCACACTGCAGTTTTATAGACGGTCTTTGTAATAAAAAATCCAGCCATTGATGGATTGATCCAGGCAAGTGGAACGTATAAAAGCAGCTCAGATAAAAGAGAGGCCTCTAAGGGTCTGTCACTGCCGTGCTTTGCTCATTGGAACTCGCTAAATCAGTCACTACATCACCAAACGCTGTATTCCATTACAGCTGATAAATGAGCCATTTAAAAAAAAAATCTGCTCTTGGCACTTATAGGGTCATTTGAGATCAATTTGAATCTTACAATCCTTATAGAAACTGGTAACCCAAATGCTATTGTAAGTCTAGTAATTATCTAATACACTCAATAAAACTGCCATTGGTTTGTTAGCACTACGCAAATGAGTTCATGCTAACTGAATACCATCAACTTTTTAAGTATTTTTGAGTAAGTCCTGCGTTTGGAGCTAGCACTGAAGCTAGCAGGTTAGTTTTTGTTATCTCAAAAGGATTTTCGAATAACAACATACCCACTTAAATAATATATCCAATACAACTATGCTTAGTAAAAGTGCTCCAATGTAGTAAGTTGAGGTTGGGAAGCTACCCTGCTAAAAAAGAGAAACATTGTTTTACTTCCTAATGGAAATTGGCCTAATTGTTACCCTTAAACATTTTACCATTCAGATTTAATGGATTTGCTGGTCTCTAATATTCCACTCCTTCTTCATTCAGTTACAGATCTAGGATATATTCAGTATGAAATAGTATCTTCATAGAATATTGTCCAGTTCTGTCTAGTTAACCATGAATAAATATATTAGAAATATATCAGCACTTTCTTGTTTCATTGCACACAACATGACATGCAGGATCATTGCATTACAGAAGTCCATTAAATCATTTAAATGACTTTTAAACCACAAGGTCAGCCTCAGAGACCATAATCCTATAGAACGCCTTTAAATCCCTTTAGAAAACCATCGAATGCATCTAGATTCAGTCAAAGATCGCTATTAGGACCATTTACATTGTGATATCAACCCCTGTAGAAAACAGACAATATCATTAATAACCATTACAAACCATGGTTTTTATTTCAGCAGTGTAGTTATGTATCTGAAAAGACAGTATCTATCCAAAGCCACTAACAATTACATACAATAAATGGTTTCTCTCTTCTAATACAATACATCTATTAATACTAAGAGCTGTTATTAAGTTTGCACATTACATACAGTAAAGGGTTTATCTCTTTAGACTCATATCTATTAGCCACACTTAGTAGACCTCGTATGGAGGTTGTATTTGATTCAGTGCTCTTTCTGAAATGTCTTGTTGGGCCTTAGCTTAGCCAGGGTTATCTGTATTGATACTAGGGCTGCACGATTCTTGATGAAATGGGAATCATGACTTTTTTTTTTGGCTTCGAATTAAGATCACGATTCTCTCACGATTCTTTGACACATCAATGTGTATATTTATTCGATTCTTACCTCCATTACTATAGCAGACCGTGGCAACTACATTTTTCTAGCGGATGTTTGTGAATGACGGATCGTCTGCATTTTGAATGGCTGATTTCCTGGCACATTTGTACTGCAATAGTCTAAATAAAAAAACTGAACTAAAAAAATAACTGCTATTTAGTGTAAAACTTTAATCATAAGAGGGTGCCAAGAGCGCAGTGTGTCCTCCCAAAGTTATAAGAAAATCACCAGTATTAACGGCTGGTTAATTAATTAGTCATGGCAATGTTTCTGTTCTTCTGATGATCGGTCTTGATAAACGCGCTCTATGTGTAACGTGTGACTGGCAGGCTCTGAGCGAGGTGGCGCGTGCAGCCACGACTCACTCACCCCATTAATTCATTCATTCATTTTATACATTTAGTCATTGTTTGTTTAGTCACTATGAATTTAATATTCAGTACATAATATTAAACATTTGTTTAATTCACTCATGCCTTAAAGCTTTCCGACTTTGTTTCTTCCCTTTTTCTTCTGTAGATTCATAGCGCCTGAGGTGCGTGCGTGAGGTCATGTGGTACAACATCTATGGTCATTGGTCATAGTGAATAAGGGGGAATAGTGGAGCTCTGCTTTAAGCAAGGGTTGCCCGAGTGCAAATGCTGCAGAATCGACGCAGTTCTTGAATCGAATTGCATTAAGAAAGGAATCGAGATCGTGATTTTAATACAAATCGTATTAAAATCGCGATCTCGATTCCTTTCTCAATGCAATGTATGGCTGCAATGGTTCCAAAATGGATTATAATGGAACAATATAAGAATGAGCTAATGTTGTAAATGAATATAGGCATTTAGGATGTAAATACAGCCTTATTGAAATAAATCCAAGAAAGTTCAGAATG
>JAOUQW010000023.1:2346907-2365390 GCA_028565825.1 Olivaichthys viedmensis
GGGATATGCGAAGAATCAATTTCACTGTACTGTACTTGTATATGTGACAATAAAGGAGCTTTCTATTCTATTCTATTTCATATTCTTTTCTATATTCTTATCTCTTGTTCCATCTTAAGTTCCAAAGCCACATGTCAGATGTCCTTGACTGACTGTCATATATGTTTAAAAAGAAGTCTTAGTCTAATATCTTTAAGTAACTGTATATGGAAGGATATTACTAATAAGCTCTTATGGTGGCTTACAAATTGCTGTAAAAAGCTGGTTGAGAGTGCTGTACGGTTTTGCTAACAGTAGCCAAAGTCTGGTTCAGAATGTTGTGTTGTTTTGCTTATCATGGTTAAAGTCTGGGCGAGATGTGCGAGTTGCTGCAGGCACTTTGGCATCACAGCTGTCATCATGTCAAAACAATGTTTTCTGTACAAGAATACCAATCTTCCCAAAGCTCAGCCCTGCCTGGAGTCATAAAAAGCAGTGAATTGAGATGTGTGTTGTCGCACCTACACACGCATCAAATCTTTATGACTGCTAAAATATGCCACAGCACTGATAGCTGCATTAAGTGCCCGCCGTGGGAGTTCAGTTCATTTAAAAATGTTCCACGGTTTGGAAGGAGGGCATCTGGAGTTCAGCTCCCGATATCTTAGGATCCCAAGTTCTTGGAAGGCTCTTTCTATATGGCACAACAGCGCCATCAAGATTGGTGGGTGAAGACTGCTCACGCTTCTCCTAAGGTACTGCACACACTTTACCTGAAGTACAGACTTATGCAATAATTGCAATGTTGGAACCCAGTGTACCATTTAGGAACCACATACTTTGAGAATCAAGAACATACCATACAACACTAAAGTTTCTGCATCACAAGACGAAGTGGTGCTTTGAATTTGTTCAAATCCCTTCCACTTCAGCAAGAATGTAGTGACATTCCCAACTCTAGCTGAAGGATATTACCAGATCTTTTTGAACCAACAGACTCACAGCTTGAGTCCCTCAGTTAGGCTTGGATGGGAGCGATGATAGCTCAGCATGACCACCAAACTATGCACAAGCATGTCACTCAGGAAAGGAGAGAGATTGACCCCTTCTGACCTTCAGACTCCCGGACAAAGGAGATTTGTTCTCAGATAGACCATTTGCCATATGTGACAGAGTCCAAAGACATCCAACAGTCCTCATTAGAGTCCAAAGAACTACAAATTCCATTCTCTATCTGAGATTGCATGGGTTCTTCATAGAAAACCTGGGCATTTAAGTACTGAGCCTGTGCAAAGCCAAACCAGAGCCCTATTTTGGACTGTGTAAACTCCACAATGAGGTACTTGACTAATGTATGGCATGAAACCATTGTATACTATGAACCCAGAGCACCATTTTGGAAACCTACGCTTCAAAGTCATAATGTAGAGATTCTTCAGTTCAAGATGGGGTTGTGCTTGTCAAGTCTATTTATATTCTTTCCAATTTAGTAAGATTTGGATGTGCTCATGCTCTATAGTGGCATTTTATGCCCAGCAATCTACTGCAAAGGAGAGAGTGACCCCTTCTGGCCTTCTCCCCTTTGGTATTGAGACAGGTATTTTACCTGTGGACCTTGGCCAAAGAAGATTTGTTCCCAGTTGCTCCCATTCTTCTGTATGTAACCGAAAGTAAGAAGAAATACAACCGTCTCCAATACAGTCCAAAGGACTACACCTGGTCTCCATACGAAACCAAAGGTTCTTGCAAATTCCTGAGTCCATATGGAACTGCATGGGATGTCCATAGAGGCTTTTTAGGTAAATAATTTTACTATGGACATGTGGACATGGACATTTTACTATGGCCTTACATGGAATGTTTCAACCCAATACACAAAGTCAAAGTCCTATCCTACAGCAATCCTGTACCTCGCTGAAGAGCTTTCACATCATAAGATGGGATTGTGCCTGTCAAATCCATTCAGATTCCTTCCACTTCGGTAAGATTTGGCTTTTCACAGCCTCCGTAGTGACAATCCAAACTTTCCGAAGCCTCTCTGGGCATCCCACAAGGTCTCAGCTGCTGCGGGTGAGCGTCACGGCTTTGCTCCCCATAAAACTTCTGGCACCAAGTGCAACTTTCAGCAGCTGTTGTTTTACATGGTTTCAGGAGTAGGCTGGAGAAAAAAATTTTAAAAAAAGAATCCCGATTACCAAGCCGTAAATCTCATCAACCCATTTTAACCTCCAAGCGTTGATTTATGATGAGAGAATGATCCAGCTGAAGGTTTCAAAGCCGTTAACTGCTCAAGCTGCAGATATAAAATAACGACATACAACAGTCCGGCAACCCACGCCTCCTATCCAATGAAAAATATCCCACAATCTAGTGTTTAATCCAAGTCCACAGGAGTAATAGGCCAGAGGCACATGAAAACGTCAAGAGTTATTAGTTTCCAGGGCTGGGAGTCCCTGACAAGAACCACGCTCTCGACATTCCAATCAAACACATGAGTGCAATAGAAGGAGCCTGGCCATGACTTTCCGCTGTTCCCATATCAGCTTCGTCATCGTCCTCATCATCTGTGCGAAAGCTTTTAGTCCAACAAAAACAGCGGCGAGCAAAACATCTGCGGTCACGCTACTCTGTGGAAGTCGTTTGCAGTTGTTTGTGCTTAACCAATTTGGTTTTCACATTTGATTCAGCCTCTCATAATTCATTTAGCCACTTGTGCTGGCTTTTTGTTAACCAGGTTTGCTGCATAGTATCAAGAACACAGTAATTATTGCATGTTTTTCTCTTTTGCCTGATTATACATAATTTGTGCTTTAGCAGAGGAGAGCCCAAACAGCACAAATGTTCTGTTATCCTTCTTTGTTTTACTGTAATACAGTGCATATTCTAATGAATAAATCAATGCATACATCAAGTATGAATTCGGTTAACACAACAACAAGAACAGCAACATAACTTCATAGATGCATTAAGTTATTAAGTTTAGTGAATTATTTCTACAAAGGAACTGGGCGAGTGCAATCATATGGTTCAATTCCCCCTATTCAGAGCAGCAGCGCAATAAATTTATCCCATAAAGTATAAACACTGGAGACATTTACTAATCAATCCAAAGCCAGAAGCTCACAATAAGTTGTTCTGGTTTGTACACAACGTTTCCCATTATTCTGGGGTTGTGGAGGACAACGCAAGGCCTGTCTGTCTGGCTAGAGAAAAATACTGTATGTTAATTTTCCATCCAACCTTGCAGGGCCGATCAGCGCCGAACACTATAATGGGTAGTGACAGTTTGCAAGGCAGCGGTATAGAAATGTGAATTACAGAGGAGAGAAGGGGCTGGGTTTCTGACTTCAGCCAGACAAGCTAGGCGCTAACAAGCCTGCTCTCGCTCTCGCTCTCTCACTCTCTCTCTCCCCATCTCTCTCTCTCTCTCTCTCTCTCTCTCTCTCTCTCTCTCCCTCCCCATCTCTCTCTCTCCATCTCTCAGCCAAACTGACAGAACACTCATCCATAAAATACACATATTTCATGCACTGTGAATATGGACTGTTCTTTTGGAAAAAAGTTTTGAGCGAATTGAATCGAGCGTAGGATGAGCCAGGGTAATCAGGCGTGGATCTCTTCTCTGACAGAGCAAGGTGTCAACAATTTTATAAGGGACAAAAGATGGCACTAAAACATGTGAACTGGCAGCTCCAACAGAGCTCTTCATTAACCCCCTTTGGAGGGAACATCCAAACTGGGAGAGGCCACTTGAGCAATTTTAGCGATTAAATGCCCGCACCATTTCACATGACATACACTAGCATGCCAGCTAACAGTGGTTAAGAGCATTTTCATTTCTGATAAGGCTATCCACTCGGCAGCCATCTTGGCAATGATGACACCAACCTTCTTCACGGCTGTTTCTATGGTGGTGGTGATTGTCAGGCCAGAAGTTAATTAAAGTTCTAAGGTAAGCGAAATCTGCAATGGCGTCCTTCTCTCTACATACGTTCACTACATAGGGTACACAACACAATGGCTTCTACTCCATATGAAGTGCACTATATGGACAATAGAAAGTCATTTAGGAATCACCCTGCAACTAGATTTGCTAGTTATAGAGCACAGAAATATTTATCTAGGAAGGGATGTAAGCTGCAGCTGAAGATGTATTAGCTAATGTATTTTGAGACCTTGGAATTATAAGGTTCTGATTTTTTTTTTGGCAAATATGAGTTACTTTTATAAATATTTTATAAATATGTTATTTACGTGCCACCGAATATATGTGAGACGTTTTACACCAAAAATATTGCTTAAAAGTATAAAAAATATATAAAAGTGAAATATATATGCTTTATTGGGGGTCAAAACTTTATGGCTCAATATCTTAAAATCACAGAAATGTCAGATAGAACTTATAATAATAATTAAATATAAGAATAATTCCAAGTCCTCAAATAAAAAAACGATATGTTTTGAAATAGAAAGAATATGTGTAGCATGCTCTCTTTTCACTAATAATTCCATGTAGCTAACCTACAATAAACTGTTTAGCCTCTATAATATCAAGTAGACAGGTTAAGAGTCATGAAGTTTGGCCTGCTGCTTTCTCAGGTATGAAAACTTTTTACCATCCAGTGTAAAAACCAGTCATGACTGTCGCAAAGAGAGCAGTACCCCAAATCAGTACCTTTCCATTAATGTAAGAATATGACAGGCCTTTTTTTCCAGTGATGCCTTTAGCAACAAGGCGATTAGCGCTTTTTACGAAGGGAAGTGAACTGTCACCACCCTTGATAATGTCTTGATAATGTCTCTGGATAAATTGCAATTATCAACTTAATTAATCGTAAAGTATTTGTCAATTATTAGAAATGATTCAACATGTCTACTGAACCTAGTCAGTTTTTGAGGCACAGCTCTCAAACTTGCTGCAATAGGTTCAGTCCAAAAACGCTACCAGAATATGCGCACACACACACACACACACACACACACTCTCATCCCCCAATTTATCAGCTCCTTGAATTATTCACCTCCTTCTTGTATCCCATTGCCTGAGTAAGGGGCTTTCTAACAGGACCTGTCAAGATAGGTCCATGTGGGCTTTAACTCCTCTGAGAGCCTCCTGATAAATGAAGCTCAGATGTGCCTCACATGTGTCCTCTGGGACCAACTTCATTCCTGGACGAAGAGAGCCGGCTCCCTCTCCACCTTCTCTCGGGAAAACTTTAATATCGGAGCCCCTGCCTTTAACATCCAACATGTTCATTCCTATTGAGCTACTGCAGATATCTCCCCACATGTCATCCCATAAAACACACAGGACATGCATTACGACTTATGCATTATGAAAGCATGTGTACGCTTGAGAACATCCATGCAAAGGTAAAGGGACAAACAGAGAAGCAGCTGGTGATGATTATTGAGATATCAAGCATTCAGAGACGATACAGTTGGACTTTAGATGAGCAGCGGGGAAGGGGACCTGTGGGCGTACCGTGTCTGGACTTCTTTGTTCTCCCCCTCGTCCATTTGTTCCTGGAATTTAGCACTTTGATTTATGTGACTGGCCCACAGAGTTTTTAAGTGGACGTGCTGATCCAGAGAGCATTAGCTGGGGTTCAGGATGTCCACAGCGATATTTTTTCCTGAGCTTTTTGCTGCACTTCTTTCTTTGGTTCATTTTTTCCACCAATTCAGCTGGTGATCAGAGCTGAATAGAAAGCTTGTGGGATGAATGGTGAATATTGTTGCAACAGCACGGTTTTCCTTCATGAAATTGATCATATTTTTTTGTTTTTAAGTTTATGGATTTTTTTAGGCCTTGCTCACAACATTCATTCATAACTCTCTAGTTAGCTTAATTCTTTGATATCCTTTTTTCCCTCTTCATTTTATGGTCAAACAACATCTTTATCATGAAGTGATTGTTGATAATGAAGAGGCACAACCTTCACTTTCCAAGGACGTGCGGAAAATCGCGCTTCAGTTTTTCTGTTTGCTCCATTAATATGTATGAGCAGGCCGGAGGAAGAAAAAGCACAAGCAGAAAAGTTTGCCAAAGTACATGCTGTTTATCAGGCCAGTAATGTAATTAGTCGTGCGCAGACAGTGAGCAGCCTACATCCCATTAGCGCAGCTGGCCCTAGGCTTGGAGCATAGCCGGCGCTCAGGCTTGACCGGAGAACAGGCCGCGCTCTGCTGACCCATGCTCGTAACTAACAAGGCTGTTCTCCACACCTCCGTTTTACATAATGATCAAACGCAGAAGCCAATGAGGGCAGAGCGGGAAGCAGAAATGTCTGCAGGGTTTGTGTGTGTGAGTGTGAGTGAGAAAGATCGGTGCATTGAAAGGTCAGTAAGTTTCTGTTCAGACAGGGGAGAACTTAAAGAGGCGCTGAGCCAACACAGACTCATGACTGCCAATTTGCAAGAATTTGCACAAGCCGACTTTTTCTTGCATAAGCCATACAACAAAATCGCTCTTGTTTGTTGCAAGTCCTACGTATTTTGCTTGAGATTCTGTTTAGCTGAGTGAACACACTCCTGGAATATACTCCTGTCCCACCCCAAGTTGACCTTGGCTCTGTGGCCGACTGTCTTCTTAGAAGAGCTGGTTATTTTTAGTGCCCTCTGCTGCCTGCGAGGAGAATTGCATTTGCAATAAAACCATTAACAAACCTTTTCCATACCCCCAATGGACCCCATTCCTTCTGTTGGATCTTTGTATGCCTCGTGAGTTGCCTTTTAAGGGAAAAAAATGCAGGGCTGAGCAACTCAGCTTCAGCTGGTGGCCGGAAAAAGTGTAAACAGAAGCCTAAATTGAAGAAACCTAGCAAGATTCATCGTATGGCAGTATTGAGATATTGCAAATCTTACGCATCCTTAAAATAATATGTGTAGCCAATTGCTGTATTTAAAGCACTTAGTCCACTAAAGAGGCTCTGTCGCTTTAAGAGAGGGCTTTCTGAGTGTTGAGCTGGGCAGAGTTCTGGTGTGACCACGGCTTTAGGCGTGCTTGCACAATGAACCATTTGGGAGAGAGCGGCCTGGGCAAGATGAGCATGTGAGCTGTGACTGGGGTTTGGGTGCCTTAAGTGTTTATTGAAATAAAGGTTCAGATGTATCATTTGGGTGCGCGAAAATGGCATATAAGAAGCCACGAGAGTATCTGTGAGTATATGTTTTGAGCTTTCATGATGAGTTAATTACACTGGATGGCTTTGGGTGGTGCGTTCTATTGGCATTTTTTGGACATTGTTGATTACTCCCAGTTAGAACTGATTAATTCTGAGTATCCCAGCCAATCATCATGAAGGATACAGCATGTGTATTGAATATAGCTTGAACATAATTAGTTTTTGAGCCGTATTTCTCAAACTGGCTGGTGGTTTACCCAGAATACTGTATCAATTAAAGTTACATCTGCATACTAATTATTTCATTTGTACTACCTGTCAAAGGCAATTTCCCCTTCCTGTACATGTAATCAAACTGCACTAGGAACACCGTTTCTTCCCCGCTGTGCATAATGATATTAATTTTCCCAGAAAGCACCTCATAGAAGCTACTGTATCCTGCATATTCACATGCAAGAATTCACAGCCGTTTGTTAGATGCAAGTAAATTTAAAACTTCTACCAAACTTCTGGCTTGGTGGCATCATTCTCTGTTGACAGTGCAGCAACACTTTTGGTCTTATTCATTATTTAAGGCCCTTATGATTCATTTCAGAACTGGTTTAATGACTTTCTGCAGCATTTCCCCCACGAACTCAGCTCGTACACAAGTCACAAAGTTTGAATCGGACTTGGATCTTCAGCCGAGAAGCCTATTATATGTTTGATAGTACATTCAATAAAGCCCTAACTTTACATGATTGTCTTTTCTGCTTTTATTCCTGTCAAAGATTTTTAAGCCAATTAATGATAATTAGTTGTGAAAAGTAAGGCTTTCAGAGTGTTCCCAGAGGACACCTGTGAGGTACGTCGGAAGATAAAGAGCAGTGCACAGTGAACTGCCAGTTCTGCCAGGCACACTGTGGTGCACTTTTATAAAGAAATCAGTAGGTAGGTTTTTTCCAACTATCTTGGAAAATTTGTCAAAGTTCTTCTGCAGACTTTGGCTCTCACTTGCTTCTGTCTCTGCAGGTAAAAGCCTTGATTTTGTTTTTATCTAAAAAGTGCTCCATCACTTAATATCTTGCTTTCTTTAATGACATAAGAAAATCTCTCTGTAACTTTAAATTTTTTGGAAAAATAAATCTAAAATTTGCCTAACACGCTAATGTAGAAGATAAAAAAACAAACATCTAAGACAACAAACAAAAAAAAGTATGCTAAAATATAGGATGCCTAAGACTTTTTAACAGTACTGTATATGTTTTACTAAATTAAAATATTACTTAAGCTATCTCAAATTTAATTGAGTTGAATTAAATTAAATTGAATTGAGGGCGAGAGAGAGAGGGAGAGGTAAAGCGAGCGAGAAGATCAGAGTTGGAATGAAATATCCTCCATTCACAGCTCTGTTTGCACCTCTCGTTCCCAGAATGAGCAATCCCACAATCCCTTTCACCAACAGCTGCTGCATTCCCACTTGAGCAACCAAGAAGAAAACAGCCATGGGTCAGCGTGCTAATTATTATAGCATTCATTAACTCTGTGAATAAGTGCGGTTCTCCGTTTAAACAGTGATTAATTCATAAATAGGCATATAAACGTTTATTTATTTATTTATTTATTTATTTATTCTTTCACTTTTCAAACAGAATCTCAAGAGAAGCACATCTACAATTATCTCTTACCCTGGTTTTGTTAGGCCATAAACACTCATAAAAACTCTCTGCTTTGAGAGTGGTTCTGGTGACACTGATTTTGAACCTAGGATTTTTTGTAAATTCACACAGCTCCAGTAACTCGGGTGGCTTAAATAGGCATCATAAGAAGTGTGTGTCTAGACGCAGGGCCTCCGTGCCTTTATAAACAGAGTGGCAGCGAACCCTTTATATGCACTACTGAGCTGGGTGACGGTGAATGCCAATGAGTGAGTGAGTGAGGGGATCTGCACCCTCTCTCTCTTTCTCTATCTGTTTATCTTTCTCGTTCTTACTCTGTCGTTCTAAATAGGTCTCTAACAGCAGCAGGCCAATGCTACATGTAGAAATACCTGAGCTGGCACGGAAACCAGAAACAAAATAAAAACAAAAGAGAGAATGAGTGAAAGGAGACGGAATAAGTAAAGGCTTTGCTTTCAAAAAAGGAACAATCATCATTCGACATTGGGGCAATTACAGTATTATGTGTATATATATAATATATACATATACAGTACTGCGTAAAAGTCAGAGAGCACCCTTTTGTTTATTCAGTTTTCAATCAAATGGCCATTCATTGCTTATTGTTAATTATTTAATGGTAAACAATAATGATGGGGAAAATGGGGAAACATTACATTCATTTCCATTTTCAGTCAAACAGCCGTGCAGTAACACATTATTACCTTTTTGGTGTCAGACAATAATCCTGTAAATGTGAATTTAATCTACAATTACACAGAAGCCTTCAACACTAAGTATAACAGTTTTATCACTTATTTATGCAAATGAACTCCAGCTGTAATGTACCGGTTTGATGAAATTGGATGAATGGATGAATTAGCGTCAGGGTGAACAAAAGTTCAATATTACAAATTAAATCGTTACAGATTACATGCTGTACTTAGTGTTGAAGACTTTTGTGTGATTTTCTGTTAAATACATTTCTCCATCATTATTGTTTACCACCAAATCATTAACAATTATTTTAAAACTGAAGAAACAAAAGGATGCTCTCTGACTTTTGCACAGTACTGTATTAGTTAAGAAAAAGAAACTCTGCTACTTGGTTGATACAATAGTTTAACTTCTTGATGAATGATGACTCCAAAAGGTAAGCACAATGATAAGATTTGAAGGGGGGTACAAAGGGATGCCATACTCCTGGATTAAAAAAAAAAAGATGACAAAAATCATCTCCTTTGTAAAACTACCATCCCCCTTTTCCATCCCCTTTGGAGTAATGTCATCATGTGATATCATTTAAGATGTCTATTATCAATAACCTTTAGAAATGGCATAGCAAACACAACAATAATGATTATCCTTAATATTGTGGGATTGCCTTGATGTTTAATTTTGCTCTGCCACATTAATTTGGCTTTTACATTAGTAGGCTGGCTAGCTAGCTAACTGGTTCATGGTTTTGGGGCTTTTTAATTTCACACAATCCTCTGTGCAGGACTTTCACCCGTCTCCATAGAAAATGAATAGGAGGCGGGATGAAAAACACTTTGTTGCAATGTTTTAGTGACGTTTCTGAATTTTGAAACTGCATTATACTGCAACACTGTTTATATCTGCACTGGATCATGTAGGATGTGGCTTAATTGCTCAAAATACAGTACATCAACCTCAATGTTTGTTTTTCTATAGTCATTTTCTCTACTGAACATTTGATCTGTTTACTTCCACAATTATCAATCAAAAACTAATAACATAATGCAGACTGATAACCAAGATAATGTATACAGAAAAATCCTCAGTGTTGAATTAAGTCCAACAGCGTTCATTTGTGTCCACCCGGACGTATTTGAACACTGTAGGTGTTAATTCAACACGGTCAGATTTAATTCAGCACTGAGTTAATTCAACACTGAGTGCGTTTTACATTTACAAACTGCAAGAAATCAGATTTTGGCAATAATCCAATAAACGCTTTTACAAGCACTTCAGTAATCTGATAATGGGGAAACTCAGAGTCTCAAAGAGGTGGATAGAGTCACCAAAAAACTCACTTGTTACTTTAGTAAAATAACGAACCAAGTAGAAGTAAAAGTAGTCATCCAAATATCTTACTCTTACTCAAGTATTTCGTAAAAAACTATTCAAGCAGCGGGTTGTACAGAATAAAAATATCATAATGTCATATGTCATAATTTTTTTCATTAATTTAATGTGATATTTGGTTTTATTATAAACCACATCATCTTCAATTACTATTTATATTTATATTTTATAAAAATCCAGGTGAATTTATCAGATTTCTGATCTTTCTGATCACTGCCAAAATCCGATAATGATCAGATTATTAGTTTTCATGTCAACACACTTACTGTAGGTGTTAAAACAGTGCTGTAGGTGTAAGAATAAGAATGATCTGCGGTGTTAACTTTACATTCAGATGCACTTTTAATTAATATGTCAACAATATAAGGATTAATTAAACACTGTAGGTGTTAAGACAACCCTGGAGCTTCTAATGTGTTTCCTCTGACACACACCTATAACAAGTCATTAGAAGAGTTTAAAATAGGAGCCTTTGCCAAAGACGACCCCACAGCCGAATCACACTGCTGCATCTTTAACCCGTTCTCTTCCTCGTGCTCATGCTGCGACTGTCATAAATACGGCTGACATTTCTGTCCCTGAACCAGAGACATCCTGAAGATGAAGAGACGCACTGACATTCATGGTAATGAAAAGGCTGGCAGACTCGTGCCGTTGACCCCATCTCCGTCTGCGCCTGGCTTTTGACTATGCATCACTATTGAACTGGTAAGATAAATAAAAAACTGAGCGGTGGGATAATAAAAGACTGGAGAAAGAACCTGCCAAAATTGCCACTCAACATGGGGGGTAAAGGCAGGAGAATGGCAAGAGCGAACGTTTCAATAAAATTAAGAATGATTTTGAAGTCTGCAGCCATGTTAATGAGGCAGTAATTGTAGGTGATGGTTTCCTCTGTGAAAGTGAACCATTGCGTAAAGCATATACAAAAAGTGTGCTGGAGAAAGTCAGCGGTTTTATTTTATTTATTTGGATTTTATTTAATTTTATCACTTGGGATTTGATGTACTTGTAATTACAAAATAAATGTATATTATATATATTTTTTCGTTCTATTTATTCTTGTAAATAAAGTACATTTTTATTCTTGTTAATTTGATTTCATATTTTGATTTTTAAAATGATATTTTATTTAACTATTTTCCAGGTACCAAGGGTATTTTTGAAAAGAAATAATTGCCCAGTTATGGATCTACTTTCATGGATTGATGAGACCGAAATGTAGCATAAAACGGGATTTGATTTCTAATGAAGAGCAACTTCATAAAGCAGACCGCCTGCAGCTACTCTCTTCCTCTGCAGGCCAATGGTACAGCATCAGAGCCAGCTGATGGAATCAGTTTAATTGCATTTACTTTGTCTGAAATATAGCTAAATGGAAGAGAGGCAGAGAGGCAAGGTTGTTTGAGTCCTTCAACCAGCAAACAACAAGCAATTTGGCCTGAAAAAAAAGACAAGTGCCACTGGGAGTTGTATTCTTTCAACCTATTTCCACTGAACATTGTAGGATATTTGCATTTAAGTCTCGGCAACTGATGGCCTACTGGTAATTTCAGCCTCTGATATGGAGAACATTTGCTGGCCAACATTGTTTTTCATTTACTTTTTTTTTCGATTCAAAAAGCGTTTTTAATTTTTTCAAGTGAAAGGAGATGATGATGAGGGTCTTCTCCAGCCTCTTTACTCCAAACATGATTTGGACTTAACCTCCTTCAAAGCCACACTTCAAAACCCTTCAAAGCATTTGTCTCGCATCAAAAACACACTGCAGGCCGCACACTCGTCTCCGGGCTCACGGTTTCTCCCATTCCACTTGGGTGGCTCTCACGAAAACAAGTCAGCATCCATCCGAACCCTTCAGCTTCGAAGTCAAGGTCTTTCAGAAGAAATCCTTGCATCACGAAGGCCCAATGGGGGAGGAGATCAGTCCGCCAAGGCCTGAATTTTCAGTCCTGCTCTTCTAGAACAAGCGCGGTAATTCCTCCTGCTGTCCAGACTGTCACTCCCAGAGGCTGCCGTGTTCCAAACCAAGGAGAGGCCACTCTGTGGAGCATTCGGCGTTCAAGCTCCATTAGCCAACTCCAGCTCCCTCCAGAGTCCTTGAAATCAGAGCATATAGAAAATGGAGGAGTGGGATGAACTAAGTGGGTCGGATATGCGGGACTCGCTCTCTGAGTTTCTCTCGATGCTGTAGTTTACAGGAGCCTTCCAGGGGTTTCATTCCCTTTCACTTCATAGCAGTGGAGGATGGCGTTAATTCACTGAATGAGTGGATTAAAGGACCGTAGTGCCATTAATGGTGCTGCCAATAGCTCAATCACAAAGAGAAAATGGCTCTTATAACAATTATTGTCCACCACTAGAAAACCATTGGGCCCCTATAAGTGATTAAGAGGTGTCATTACAAACTACAGGTGCACTTTTAAAGGTTACTTAATTATCTAGGAACATATTTATTTTATTTCACTTTTTCACCTGGGCAATATTTTTCATTTCGCTTCTTTTATTTTTGTAGCTCAGCAGCATTGAAAATTAGGGCTTGTCCTCAACATGCTTCCTGGGAATTAAACAAATAAAATAAAATAAATTAAATCCGGTGATCTCATTTGCAAGACGCTAATTGGCCCTTAACAGGTTTCATTTATCCTCTGCTATGTATAATTTATTCATAAATGATAAACATTTTAATTAATTTGACAGCTGTGAATAATTATAATTATACTATTAAAAATTTCGAATTAATTTCAGCCCCTGTTTCTCCATGTCATGGTCATTTGTCAGCGTAAAAGGGCCTTTCTGTATTTTTCGCCTGCATCACCCTTGTAGAAGGAATGCAGGCCAGCACACACTGTCAGTGTGCAAAGCCTGGCTATGTGTTGTTATTGAGATCCTGGGCACATTTGGAGGAAAGTGTTAACCACCAAGCTCTGCCACATAACCGCGCAGACACATTCACAACCACTTTAACACGACAGCGCACAAGATTTTTTATTTTTTTGGCCTTGCAACCATTTGCTTGACACCGTTTCACTTTAAAACCTTCAAAAGTTTGTGTAATCTAGCAGGGATAATTTGTGGTATACCACTATCATGAGATTTTCCCATGCATCATTTAGAGCGTAATGTAGGCACAGCTGATAAATGATGCGTCTGGAAAAAAAGAAATCACTGATGACATTCGGATGTATGAGATGGTTAAACCTGCAACTGAATGGTACTCAAGAGACAGCAAATCCTCGAAGTGTAAAGACTGTTGACTGGAAAAGTGTTAAAAAAAAAAAAAAAAGTCTCCTGGCTCCTGGCAATCAAGCTTAAAAAGGCGTGATAGTTTTAGTGGATTTTAGTGAAGAAAAAAAGCGTTGTAAAAACTATCACCCTACCTTATCAAAAACAGGAGAAAACGTAATCCTCCACAGTTAAATGGCACTCATCCCTATGGTTTCCTGTTGTTAGTCATTACAATTATCTGGTATCTACAAAGTATAAAATATCTGATCTCTGGTATAAGTCTAGAGGTTACAAAGTGCAAAAGCTGGCAAAGTGCTCGAATATACAAAGTACAAGACTAGCATAGAACCGGAATCTGCAAAGTACATGGCTGGCAAAAAGCTGAAATATAGAAAGTACAAGGCTAGCATGAAGCTGGAATCTACACAGTAAAAGGCAAGTATACAGCCACAATTTGCAAAGTACAAGCCTAGCATAAAGCTGGAACATAGTAAGTACAATGCAGAGCATAAATCTACAAAGTACTAGGCTATCATACAGCTGGAATATAGAAAGTACAAGATTAGCATAGAGCTGGAATCTACAAAGTACACGGCTGTCGACTGCTGAATCCGTGACAGGCTCGTGATGGGCTCTCAGGCGTACCACCGTTTGCAACCTCTTTTTTTTAATACACTTCAACAGCTGCAATGTCATTTTCTTTCTGCCAATCACAGCATCAAATATTCCTTTTTCCAGAGTATTCTAACCACATAGTCGAGAGGGAAAGAAAGCTAGTGAAAACACACACACACACAAAACAAAAAACCTTTGGAATATGTTCACAGACATTTCACTAAGCTTCTTTTATTGTTTTGCGACTCAAAATATTTGCTCCCATACTATGCATGGTATGCATGAATATTAAGGTCAGTATTGACTTTTTTCCCCCTCAGATATTATATTCAATGTGATCAAAACTGCATGGTGAAGACACACGTGAGAATCCGCAGGAGGAATCGTGTCAAGAGACAAAGTTGTCAGCTTTTGAAGAAATGAATTCCCATGAGAATATATTCTCTGTCTCATCAGGATATGGGAATGTAAATGGACTACAGAATAACCGGAACGTGACATTTACTTGTAGAATGATTTAACTCATTGCAGATAGTTGTGCTTAATTTTGCATGCCAGCCATTGTTTTGCTGGCCAATTAAGGTTAGAAAGGAGGTTAGCATGATTGGTGGGGTTAGTGATTATAGATTTTGGGTTTTTTTACTATAAAAATAATTGAACAAATTTGCCTGTTAAAATATTTGTGAATTTTGCGCAAGATCCGGTTTGGCATTTGGGAAAAATTCAAGAGTGATTGCAATTATTGTATTTGCAAACCCTTAGTTCCAAAATTGCAAAGAGTCTACCAGTTAATTTTGTCCAATTAACTAAAATTTCAGAGATCCACCACAGCATTTCGTTCATCTCTTCTAAAATGTTGTGTGCTCCTTTGCCCGGGGTTGTATTGATGCAATTTCCTGACATTCCTCTCCCGCCCTTTACTAAACCTGTAAATAGTCTGTAAATAGCTTGGCGCAATCAAAACCAATGTTAATCAAGCTCTTAGACAGATGCCCCGTCTGCATTCTAACGCCCGGAGGATGTGAACATACAGCCGGTTCTGGCTGTGTGTTTGTTCCGCTCCCTGGCTGAGGCTTCCTATCCCACAGAGCAGAGACGCCTGACAAAGCTTACATGTCCTCTCTCTTTCTCTTCTTCTCCTTCCTCTTCCTCTCCTTCCTCTTCTCCTCCTTTCTCTTCCTCTCCTTCCTCTTCTTCTCCTTTCTCTTCCTCTCCTTCCTCTCCTTCCTCTTCCTTCCTCTTCTTCTCCTTCCTCTTCTTCTCCTTCTCCTTCCTCTTCTTCTCCTTCCTCTTCTTCTCCTTCTCCTTCCTCTTCTTCTCCTTCCTCTTCCTCTCCTTCCTTTCCCTCTCCTTCCTCTTCTTCTCCTTCCTCTTCTTCTCCTTTCTCTTCCTCTCCTTTCTCTTCCTCTCCTTCTTCTCCTTTCTCTTCCTCTCCTTTCTCTTCCTCTCCTTCCTCTTCCTCTCCTTTCTCTTCCTCTCCTTCCTCTTCTCCTCCTTCCTCTTCCTCTCCTTCCTCTTCTTCTCCTTTCTCTTCCTCTCCTTCCTCTTCTTCTCCTTCTTCTCCTTCCTCTTCCTCTTCCTCTTCTCCTCCTTCCTCTTCTTCTCCTTCCTCTTCCTCTTCTTCTCCTCCGGTGTTTAATGCAATGGCGTTGTTGTTTTTTATGGAGCCCAGTAAACACGCACAGGTGTGTAAGCTGTGGAGGAAGTATATATAAAATAAAGCATTAGCTCATGAGGAGCAGCACCGCGTCCACCGGTGCTCGCCGCAGGTGGGCGTGAAACACGGTGGATTATGGGCTCGGTTATGGACGTTGTGAAGGAACACGATTAACCGCTCCGCGCTCTCGTGCTGCTATTGAGAAGAAGTAGAACATTGAGAAGGTTTCTCGCCGTCCAAGCGGGGAATGCGCGAGCGAGCACACTGTTGCTAGGCAACTGAGAAACGCGGATGTCGAGTAGCGGCGTGCAAAACGATTTTTTGTGTGTGTGTGTGTGTGTGAGAGAGTGTGTGAGAGTGTGTGTGTGTGTGTGTGTGAGTGTGAGAGAGTGTGTGTGAGTGTGAGAGTGTAAGAGTGTGAGAGAGAGTGTGTGTGTGTGTGTGTGAGAGAGTGTGTGAGAGTGTGTGTGTGTGTGTGTGTGTGTGTGTGTTTGTAGTTAAGGCAGCTGGACCCGGCCCTGTATTATCTGTGTGTGAAGAGACGTTCAGGTCAGGATGTGGAGGTCAGCACTGCAGCAAACTCTGACTTACTGAGAGACCTGGTGAGCTCTAAGACACGTTTAAACATATTGCACTTTACACTTTATTCTTACTGTAAGACACATCTGGAACCCACAGGACTCTTTCCAGATGTTTACCTATCTATATTTATATCTATATCTATCGATGCTAATGTCTTTGTTCTGTGATCCTGAAGACTTTGTATTTAATTCCACTGTATACGTTTATATAAATGGGATAGAAATCTAAATATTCTGTGCTTCCATCGTCTAAACAGGTTTATGACGAGCTTGAGGTCTGTCCTCTCAACGTGTTCACTTTAAGCATGTCACGTCCGGACACCGCCGTCGATTTTGGTGAGTGGTGGGATATAGAGTGAGTGTGTGAGTGTGTTCTATTTGTTATTTAGGAGTGTGTATTAGTCATTCTTAGACAATATGATGTGCATCGATACGTGATCATCGATCCTGTTGTGTGCTGTGTTGTGACCCTTTGGGAAAGTTGGAAAATCCTGTCCTAAAACATCATGAGGTGTAAGGGGTGAATAAGAACCTTTTCCGTTAACTCTGATTATCTGACGTGTGTGTGTGTGTGTGTGTGTGTGTGCAGGATTTGCAGTAACGGGCCACGTAGATGGCTTGAGAAGGAGTCACATCTTCGTGAGTGAGGTGCATCCAGAGGCCCTGGCATTCACCGAGGGTAACTCATCACAATAATCCAATCTTTCACAACAGTAATACTAATAAAATAAAAATATAATAGACTTTATTTATATATCACCACCTATTTTAGTACAATCTTAAAGTACTTTGAATGAAAAACTAAATAGACAAGTTGGAAAACAACGTAAAAGAAAAAAAAGAAAAATCAAAATAATGATGTTCGGCCCAAAAGGAAATGCATTTCCTTTAAAAAGAAATATATTGTACTCTCTAACATGGATTGAGTACACTGGTTTGATGAAATGGGTGTGATGATTTATAGAGCAGGTGCATCTGGTCCTGGTCTTCCATTAACTGTGTGTGTGTGTGCATGTGTCTGTGTGTGCTGTGCAGGACTGAGAGCAGGTGATGAGATCCTGGCTGTGAACGAGGTGAGCGTGTCCACTCTCGACTTAGGCCTTATACACACTTTCTTCAGCGATCAGACGCTGCATCTCGTCCTCCGGCGTGAAGAAAGTGTCTCAGACGAGCAGGGCAGTGTGTGGCCAGGCTGTGACCCCAGTGACCCTCCTCCATTCTCAGGTTACAGCACACAGGTCCAGCTCGGCTCGTCAGGTACGACTTCACAAACTGTTTATTAGCTGGTGAATTACATAATCATATGTATAAATACAATATTCATCCATTGCCACTGTACGGCACTCTAAAACGCTTTTGCTGAAACTGGATCAGTCGTATCCAAAGCACGATGAGGCAGACCAAAAGTGACCACACCATCAAAAGAGCAACACATAAAGATTTGTTCACTGAGAGAGAGACTAGCAACTTCAGCACAGATACAGAATGTGCTGAATAAAGAACGAGAGACTCCAATCAGCAAAAGTAGCGTCAAAAGAAGGCTAGCTAGT
>JAOUQW010000023.1:2365490-2379408 GCA_028565825.1 Olivaichthys viedmensis
CACATACACTCACACACACACACTCACACACTCACATACACTCACTCACTCACTAACTCACACTCACACACACACACACGCATGCACATGTACCCTTCTCCTTCATTTCCTCCTGCTTTCCAGCTCATTGACAGTGGCGGATGTTGGGCTCCATCACGTTTTCCAGCTGATTGATGGCTTACTCGGGGTGACTTGAGGCTTGTGATGAAGTGGCGTGTGTGTTTACGGGCCTGATAGTGATGATGGTGGATCAGAGCTGTTTAGCCGTGTGTGATAACATCGCTCAGTGTGGTGAAGGTGGACCCGAGTCTAAAGCCTAGAGCAGCACTTCATAGTGAATGTAGGTCAAAATCATACATCCACAGGGCTTTAAATACTGCTGAGAAACATGTGTGAGAAATGTGTGTGTGTGTGTGTGTGTCAGTGGACCCAGGAGAGCATGAGACACAGACCGTAAAAGAGCAGCCGGTCCTGGGACTTAAAACTTTGAAATCTGGGCAGGACTAACCGATGACTTAAGTTCTCTTCTCCCACTTTTTGTGTGAGAAGTGTGTGTGTGTGTGTGAGTGTGTATCCTTCCTTTCAAGATGATACGATGATTGGTTTATGATCAACAATCTGTTAAACCTATGAATGTATAACCCATACATTTAAAGCAGACAGCCACACAGAAGCACGGAGAGGGAGAGAGAGAGAGAGAGAGACACCTTTTGAGGCAGCTGATTTAAAACATTAGCACCATGAAACGACAACAGCAGGAAAACCTTAAATCAATGAAGAAGAATAACAGGATAAACATGTGGGAACTGTAATTCTTCATCAGATCAATTGCGTAGTCAGTTTCGGATGTGGTTATTTATTTATTCATTTGTTCTGACTTTATTTATAATCAGTAGATCCAGTATGGCTAGGTTTTAACACATCCCCTTTGCCACAAACCAGGTGCGTGTTCCAAAATTGTTCAAAAAGTAGTAGAAGGACCCTAAAACACGATCATCACACTTGATTTGAAATAATACTTATTCCATGTATTCTAGGGGCTATCCAAAAATAAAATGAAAACATTTTGTTTTGCTGCCCAAAAATATTCAGACAAAAAAGGGGTATTATCCAAAGAAATCACACTCTTTATCTTTGGGGTCAATTTGATTCATCCAGATTGAAAAACAGTGAAAAACATTCTATAAAAGGCATTGAAACAGATAATAGTTCAGTCAAAAGAATTTACCATTGTTCAAATGAACTATGTACAAATATACAATATTTACATCCAACCACCACCGTCAATAAAGTCAACAGGACAGCCAGACACGGACCCCTGTTCGATTCATGATTTATTGCAGTCCAAATAACAAAAGCATTGTAAGTGCTGCAATTAATGATATGGAACATAATGGAACATTGTGGGTATTGCGGCACCCTTGTGAGAGGGCTATCCCTATTTCATCTGAACAACAATTAGGGTGTAAAAACAGGACAAATTACAGCATTTAATCATATTTCATAGCTGGGGTCTCTGAGACCCCAAGGATAAAAAGTGTAATTTTTTGTAGAGGACTTCTGAAACATGTTGACAAGTTGGTATCCTATTTTTCTAACAGTTCTCATGTAATAAGAAAAAGTCAAAAAGCATGAAGAAAAAAACCCCATCATTAATCATATTTTTTAAGCCTTTGAAGAGTGCCTGGGGTCTCTGAGACCCCAAAGATAACAGAAGGGTTAACCCCTTAAACTTCCAGCTTATTATTCAGTTATTCATCTTAAAGCATATTATTTAGTAACTACTATAAATTATTCAGTTACTACAGTGAAATTAATATGAAAGTTGTATAGTTACGAGAGTGAGGAAAGTCTGGACCCACCAATCAGTCCTGGGAGTTTTTTGAAGTACTGATATGATATGGTACTAGCTACAATATATCCAGTGTACTGAATAATTAATGAGACCGTGTTCATAAGGTTTTCTCCTACTAAACACAGGTATGAAATTGAGAGGATGGAGATATTGGCAGGACCTCCCGCGCCATAGGATTGGTCCGAGAAACCTATCAATCGCTTGGAGTTGTCGCTTTACCTCATCATAACCACTTTGCATAGTTTTTCTTTGCATTAAGAAAAACTTCAAATTCAAAAAATTCAAAAGTCACTGGTCACCCTGTTGCTGTCACCAGAGTTGCTTTTTCGTGTTGCGCACTTACTTAGGAAATTAATTCACTTTTTCGCTTGCTAGTGTGAACACAAGGTAAGGGGTTCATGTGATGATGTAGTCAAACATTTCCACCAAACCATTTCCAGCTACTTGGCATCTCATAACAATTGTCATTTCCTGTCCCAGAAAGATCTAGAGCTAAGTCCCAGAAGACTGATGTGCTGGGTAACCTGTTCCTCACCTCCTTTAATACACTCAAGAAAAGCCAGCCAGGACCTTGCAATTTGTGACAACACAGGATGAAGCAATACGGTCTGTCACTATGATAAAAAAAAAATAATAATTAATATGATAAAAAGCTGTTGTAATGCCAGCCACAGCAACATCCACGTCCACAAACAATGAACATCACCACACTATGTTCATCGTCTCCTGATTATTGATTTCACCTGGGACTGGTTAGCTCAACCTATAAGTAGAACAGTAGCCTAAGGCCTTGTCCAGACTAACACGGGTGAATTTTAAAACATATCTTTTATTATCCGTTTTTGTCACGAATTCGCTGCGCGGAAGTGCGGACACATGCGCGAAGCCGCTGAGAACGGTAAACAACATATTTTATTTACTTTCAGACGGGGGCAAAACAGACGTGACGAACACACAAACTCACGATCATACATGCAACAGGATACAACACAGGACGGACACAAGTGGGTATTTAAACACTTAGAAATCACGAACAAACGACATGCAGGTGGGGACAATCACATCACGGGACAAAAGACACGGAAACAAAACATAAACAAAGGGCGCGTGGCCGCGCACGTGGCAGTTTTGCCTTTCCATCCATACTAAAACGGCTTTTCGACCACTGGAAACACATCTTTTCGAATCCGCTCTCCAAAGTGAATAAATCTGAAAACACTGTTTTGGCAGTTGTAGTGTGGATAAGGGGGAAAACGTAGCCTTTTCATAAACGCTGACACATGATTGTTATGTGATCTCGACAACCCAGTGCGCATGCCCAGCATGTTTTCTATCGTTTTCGCATTTCATTGTTGACGGGAAACCTTTGGGAAACGGACTGAAAATGCTCGTGTGGCCAAAACATAAAAACAGCATTTTCAAATTTACCCGTGTTAGTGTGCACTAGGCCTAAGACACCTTGTGAGGTATTGAGCCTGTGCGAGTCTGGCGTAAGTGTAAGCTTGGAATTGATGGGTGTTTTGGGAGAATGGGCGTGTCGAGAGTCACCAATGATGTGAGGATAGATTAGGCTTGGAATCTTGTAGGTAAAACAGTGTGGAGATCATAATGCTCTCTGCATACCTATTAAGTCTATGCCTCATCAACTTGATCTCATTAGTATTTAGTACAAATTTGAACAAAAAAGGGTGATTGGAGTTGTAAAAAAAGGTATAAACGCTAACACCGCCACTAACCCTAACCTTAACCTAACCGTAACTCATACAAATTGAATTGTGTGAACAAATTTGTGAGGCAGGTGTGAGACCATGTTAGACCATTACACAATGTATTTTGCACCACCATTTTGACGAGGCAAGGGAGGGTACCATTTCTTGTGAGAAACTTTTCATTAATCCTCTAGTTTGCAAAATAAAATAAAAAAAATAGAAAAGTTTACTTCAACAAAATAGGCAAGACACAACCACAGTCAGGCAGACTACAGTACAGCTGTTAGCTGATATACTGACTTTTGGTTAATCTGACAGTTACAGTATGAATAAATATGAAGTAAGTTACATACAGTATGCTAAGGAACAGATTCAAAATACAACCAAAGAGGTGTTCATTTGGAGTTTTCTTTTTTTCTTTTTCGGCTTAATTCTCTGAGCATACCCACCATCATGTTACAAAACGAACTCTCTCGAAATCTCTCAACATGCCCACTACCTTGACACGAACGTCACTAGATCAGTGTTCCTGTACTTTTTGGTTTCCTGTGCTCTGGATTTTGGACTACCTCCTGATTTTTTATCTTGTTTAAATCGTGAGTATTGGACTGATTTTTTTAACTTGGCACTTGTAGCTGGATAAAATATTTGGTCTTTCTATGTAACTCTCTTATCTTAATAAACATAGTGCACGGCAGTTGTGTTCAACATCCCGAGTTGTTCCATGACAGCTGTCAAGATGCACATTCGGGAACCACTCATTCATGAAGCACATTCATGAACCACTGAAGACACCAGGCTTAGTGTTGAATGCTGTGTAGTTTTCAAATAATTGCTTATTTTCTGTGCATTGTTCTTTATGTGGTTTAAATGGTTCTTAAAAGATCTTTAATGCATATCCAGTAGAATCTCTGACCAAAACACTGGGCATTTTAGGTTCAGAAATACTAATCTTTCACTGTAAATGTAGATGCTCTCTGAGGAATTGCATATGCAAAAGACTTTACAGGGTCTATATGTAGATATCAGATGTGTCCAGAAGGGATAGCACTCACACCAAAAATGAGGAGAGGTGCTAATCGTACCATCCATTATTTTATCTCTTTTTAAAAAAAACTAATCTCAGGTAATCAAGCTGCAGGAAACATAGTGTGTCAGTGTGTGCATTAGACTATCGAAGAATGGAATAAATGGTCGCATTAAAAGGTGTTTTGTAGTGTATAACATTCTAAATGACCAGATTTGTATCACAGAAAGCACTCCATTACTAGTCTGACAACACAAATACATTAAACGCACTGTGATCCTGCAGTCGGTTCACACACCCTTCAAGGCGTGTGCTTTATCGCGGCGATACGCGCCTGTCTGATGATGCACGAAGTGTGATGCGTCCTGACGCGAGCAAGATGAGAACATGTCAGTCTTGGTTTCCACGCTGTTGTTTGAACTAATTCATCACAGGCCTTTTTTCGGTGTCTTGTAAGGAAAGAGAAATTGTGTTTTCCTTTGTGCAAATGAAAGGAATAAGCTCTCCATCTCAGCCGCCAGCCGCCAAATGCGTTTGAGTGACAAAGATTGCCGGGGATAAGGTTTCAGACCGCAAATTTTTCCAAGGCAGAAACACTTTGCAAATCTGGCTTACCACTGAGGCATAAATAACGGGCTCCGGAGAGGCGTTTCGCAGAAAAGTTTGGCTTTCAAACAGTGTCAAAGTAAACTTTCTCCTAACTTTACTGTCAGTTTCTTGCAGTTAAGTCCTAAACATTGCACTACGTGTCCTTTTAAAATGTGTTTATCCCTTAAACATACCTAAGTACATTAGTACATTATCTAACAAGCCTCTTTACTAAATCTGCCTGTCTTTTAAACAAACCACTTAAGTGAGCTTCGGTTGTATATACATGAATCCCATTTACTGAGCTGAATTTGGAAAAAGAACTATTAGGCGTCCCGTTGTATTAGCCGTGTCTCTGTCAGTGGTCTGTGCTTTATAAACTGTCAGAACTGAGCTTCTAGCTTTTTAGTAATGGTATTATAGATCTCTGCCAAATGTTGGACCTCGTTTTATCATTAACACACTAAAGAGACTGAAGGGACTAAAGGGATACAGCAGGTCAATTCGTTTCAGCTGGCAAAAGGACATGCAGTGGGGAGAACATGAAAAAATGACACACGAATCCTGATTAAATCTTTGTCAGCTTTAGCAGTGTGTGGTTTTTAACACAGTAAACACGTTGCTTAACTTTTTACCTGCATCATGACAGCATTATTAGAGAGTGATCCATCAACAGTGCAAAACATCATCTATACTCTATAAGTGTGTCATAAATGACACATTTAACATGTTAATGTTATATTATTTACTTCTGGGCTATGAGAGAATATATGTGAAATAGGCTGAACCCCTCATCAAGCCTCTCAATGATACTTAAATTTTGGTATCTGTTCGACTGTAGTGTTTTGTATAGTCGTATGTTATAAGCATGCAATGTGTGTATGGGTTGTATGTTGCAAATTGCTGTACATATAGTGATTGTTTTTGCATGGATTTGCCCAGTCAAATTTCCGGTGTACCCTGTACATTTGACCAAACCAATTTTATGTCATATGAATGAAAACATATTTTGTATGATATTGAAGGTATCTTATTACACTGCAAAAAATTATGTCTTAGCAAGTGAAAATATCTTAAATATAGGTAAATGTATCTTATATTTCTCATAATTAGATGATTGTAAAACAAATCTAAGATTATTAAGCCTATTTCTAGACATTTTTAATCATTTCAAGCTTGAAATTATCTGGCAATAGAGTAACAATTTCCAAGCTAGAAAATAGTACAAATGTCTGGACATAGTCTTAATAATCTTATATTTGTTATATTATAATCTCATAATGAGAAATATTACATACATTTGCCTTTATTCAAGATATATCAAGTTATTTTTAACTCTGAAAATCTCACCTATATATATTTTTCATAAACTGTTGTAGAGTCTGTAGAGCCTGTTTTCGCTGAGACCGTCCACTGGTCATTAATATTCATAAAGCAAACCCAAATGTTAATTAACATTCATTAGTTAGCCTTCTTAATGAAGGGAGAAGCATTTCGCACACCAATACAAGCAGATGTTTTTTTTTTTATCAATCTTTTGTAACTTGCTGCTGTTTCAAACCTGAACAGGAAAATGCATTTTTTAAATTTAATTTCATGAGACCACGAGTTAAATTCAATTCTTGTTAAATTCATAAAATTCTCATGTGACACACTCGCTTGCGCTGTATGTTCATTTCAGCCATGGGCCAATCACAGTGAGTTCAGGGCAGATTTTAGATTTACAACCTGAAAGATTCATTTCTGTAACTGTAATATTAGCTTCATTTGTTCCCTCCTGTTTCATCGGTTAGGGCAGGCATATAGTAGGGTCCAAAAGTCCACTACCAAAAACTTTTATCTCATAAGGCTTTTTCAAATGAAGGTAAAGTTGTTCATCACATGCAGTTTTTCCTACTAATATGCATGCCCTGGTGTCTCCAATGCTGTACTGCTCCAGCTCGTTCCTCTGGCTTTAAGTGGTGAGGCTCTGGCCCGTGTCCCACTATAAGTTTTTCTTATTGACTGAAAGGGAGGACTGCACTAATTGAGTCAATATCTGGTGTTAGTTTGTTAAGAGACAACAATTATTAACACTGTGTGCTAGGAACACAAATGACCATTTGAATTGAATAGAAGAAAAAATAGGCAAATTGTGTGTGAATAAGATATTCAGATATATTACAATTTCATATTAGAATTGTTCAATGTATTTCGCTCAGTTTTCAACTCAGGATTATAAACAGTGGACTTTTGCACCCTACTGTACTTAATTCTGTGCTGCATTCAGCATTCATTTAAAATCAGTGGCAAATGCATCTAGCTCAATATTGACCAGCTAAACACTAATTCCCTTTTTTAATATGTACTTTCCGAATTACTGTCAACTCGTATCACTAAGTGTGATAAGATTCTTATTCCTAGGGATTTAATCTTTCATAGTAATAACATCTCAGGCTGCGGGGCTTTGGCTCTCCGTAGACTTAACCAGAGCAACCCATAATCATCAGCTAGATTGAATTATTTCACAGCAGTTGAATACTAATGTTGATCAGTGTTGTCAGCGGTAATGCCTCAGATGAGCATGGCTCTTTTCTTTGACGCAGTTGCCTATGATGGTGGCAAAGTCAAAATAAAGCTTTACAGGAAAGACTCCAGTTGCTGTATTCATCCATGTCCTACACGAGAAGAAAGCTTCCACTGAAACCTTGACAATTTGTGACTACAAATTAACATTTGACACAGAAAAACAAAGACTTTTCCAAGCTAAATATATGTCCATGAAATTTCAGAGCTGTTTTAATAATACTTTATATGTGTCGCGCGTGACGAAGCGTGGTGGTCGCCATGGCGACGAGCGCTGCTCTGTGTTGATTGTTTGTTCCCAGTCATGTGAGTCATGTGAGTTAAATGTTACCAGCTGTTCCTCGTCTGTCTTCCCGTGATTTCTACGTGTTTAAATACCCGCTTGTTTCCGTCCTGTTTTGTCTTTGATTGCATGTCCGTTACGTTGTATGTTTCGTGTAGCTTATGTTCGTGTACCAATAAATGTTATATGTTACTCAACAGCTTGCGCCTTGTGTCCTGCCTCCGCCGCTATGCCGTGACAATATGAAGAATGTCTGCATAAGATATTCATACCTGTCATGCTTTCTTGTGGTGTTGGAAACTGGAGGTGGTGGATACAGGTGCAAGCCCTTTTATTCTAACACTAAACGTATACTAAACAGACCTTACACAAACAGGAACAGAACATACAGGTACTCCACACAACACATATGACATGCAAATCAAAGACAAACAATACTGGAACACGGGGATACTTATACACATACTAATAAGGGGAAACAAACAGGAAACAGGTGGACACACTTCACGAGACAGCGTGCATGTGACAATACCATCTTACATAAACACTTTGTAAGGTATTCATGAACGTTCGGATCAACATTCACATTTTTTACATAGTTTATTGACTACTATATCATATTACTCTGATTCATAAAAAAAAAAAAAAAAGTCCACATAGTCTATATTATTTTAAATGGCATGCTTCATAATTTTTGGGTCTCATAAATGAAATGCAGATTAGTTTATTTGCATCTATGTAGTATTTCAGTATCTAAGGAGAACAGATGACTATTATGTCCCTGTAAAATACCTACAAACATCAGTGAGTTAAAATTCATTAAAACATCAACATTTAAACATCAGAATGTCTTCTTTAAAAACAGTACCGAGGTTTCAAACTCGCAGGAAATTGGGCCTATAGTAGTGTTTAAACATCTACAATTCACGACCATGAACTGTTTTTATTTCATACTATGAAAAACTACTCGATCACTTTATTAGCTGTTTGAGAAAATCCTCATATGAAATTGCAATAAATATCATGTTCTCTAACTACATGGCATCACAAGTTTTGTTCTGTCATAAAGTTCATTTGATTACCATATAACACCAGATACTGACTAAATTAGCATAGTGTCAATGTGTTTGTGTTATGTTGCTAGTGCTTTCATTAAGCAGAGACAAATGTTTTTTTTAAAACATATATTAGTGAGGAATGTTGTAACTGCAACATGCAGGAGTGATAAAAAAAAAAACTCAAGGATGCAAGTAATAATAATAATAATAATAATAATAATATTTATATATCACTTTTCATTTTGAGTTCAAAATCTCAAAGCACTTTACATATAAAAGATCAGAAAGTCAAAATAAAGTATTTATGATCCAGCACATTAAAGAATCAATGTACAATCATTAATTAATTGACTATAAACAAGATAAAAGACCCAAGTTATACAAATATGTTTTTAATCTGGATTTAAAACACCTATTGAGCTATAGAGCATTCCTAACGTTCTCTGGAGCACTATTCCAGAGTTTAGGGGCGATATAAGAAAAACTTCTTCCACCGGCTGAGCTGCGAGTGATGCTTGGGATTAACAGAAATCCTGCCTCAGCTGAGCGAAGCGCTCAGGATGGGCTATATTGTCTCAGAAGATCAGCAAGATACGCCGGAGCTAAACCACTTAGAGCTTTAAACATCATAAGCAGGAATTTGTAGTCTATGCAGAACTTAATAGGTAGCCAGTATAGCTTGAATAGAACTGGGGCAATGTGCTCGGACTTTCTTTTCCTGGTAAGGACACGGGCTTCTGCATTCTGAACTAGCTGAAGCTTCCTTAAAGAGACAGCAGGGCATCCAGGCAGCAACACATTACAATAGTCCAATATAGAGGTTATGAAAGCATGCACTACTTTCTCAGCATCATGTAGGGTTATAGCATATTTCATATTTTGCTGTTTCTCAGATGATAATAAGCAGTTTTACAGATGTTACATGGGAATCAAATGATATCCTTATGATAATCTTTGACAAAATTGTATTCAGTTTTTATAACAAACGAAAGAAAATCAGTTGTTGGTAGTTTTGCACTCAGTCCAAATATTCAAGTCCATACCCAGGATCGCTTCTGGCTCGTTTGGAAAAGGGCATCATTATTTCTGGTTTATTTTCACGCAGACAAATTCTTTCCAAACCGCAGCTTGGTTTTGTACGCCACCTCTGCTTTGTGTGCATTAATTTTTCCTATTAATGTTTATTCACTTTTTTTTTTCTTTTTTTTTTTACTTTTGCTCGACACTGGTCAAAGGTTCACATGAAGCCTTTTACTCACAGCTGCTCACGTTTTTGAGTTGTAGTCAAAAAGTAGAGTGTTTGTAACTCGTTCCCCAACCATTGTAATACAAGTTCAACCAATCATTATTTGACGCACGCCCTGGAAGTGGATCGCTGTCACGCGTGCTGTGGTCTGCGCCCAAGTTCCCCGAAGTGAACCGCAAGCCCTGGATTTCAGGACTGCATTCAGATTCTAAAACAGCTTCACACTTGACCAAAAGTACCAAACGGTACTTGGTCCAGAAAAACAAGTGTGGGAAAAAAAGTAGAAAAAAATGTTCTAAAACTTTTGGACCCTACCTTTTACTTTACTTTAGTTCAGTAATAAAATACCATTATTGATGAATATGCTATGCCACAGAGGCCGCATTATTACTTTTTCAAGTCTCAAACTGGCCGATCTTTCCCATTTTATAGTGAATCAAGGAAGCAGTTAATAAAAGTATCCTTAAACGTGTATGAGCATCCCTTGAGAAGTCATTATTATTCCGTGTTCTTTGCAGAACCGCACCATCAGCTTGAAACTTTATAAACTCCTCTGTGGACACACCATAAAGCCAGATCGACATATGGGGGGGAATACACAGATTGCTTGCACTTTCTCATGCATGATTTCAACCATTTCTTTATAACAGTGTACACAGAAACAGGACGCCTGCCAATTTGCCTGACGACTTCCTAAAAGCGAAGGTGGCAATTTGTCTGCGCTATTTTTTGCGAGCCGGCACAAGAACACTCTTGCACCTTTAACACAGCCGTAGCTCCTTGACAAGGTAATCAGTGGCTGACTCAACCGCGAATAAGCCCGGGCCAGCACGGCACTAATACAGCAAGACATGTTCAAGGTTATTACTTCTGATATAACGCTGCTTCTTCGCACTTTCTCCTGAAGCTGAAGCACAGAGAAAAGGGGGCTATATGAGGGGGGGAGAGAGAGATATCACACCATCCTTTCATTCTGCTCTTTTCTCATCTTCAGAGTAATCCAACAATGGCATCTCATAAAACAAGCAAGGACAGTGGAATCGAGCCTACAGTATATAGCTTTGTGGAATTTCTGAAATTATATCCAGCGAATTGCTCTGCTTGCTCTGGAGAGAAGACGTGTTACTCATTTCAGGCCATATAATATGTTATGTATCCTGACATTATAAAGTCATATGCTTGTGCTTTATAAAGTGTTATGCATATAACTATAATTACTTATGAGAATGTATACAGGTGTATGCCAGGCATTATAACATATAAATACAAGATTCATTGTGTTACCGAGGAAGTTTCACACACTCAAGCTATTATTTATTGCAGTACATAAAATTAATATGAAGTGAAATAATAAGGCCTATTCATGTTTTTCATAACTTATTCATAATAATTCAACATTAATGAAAAATACCACATTTAGGCTGTGTATAATTAACTTCCAACTCGTTATTGGGCAAAGAAAATTTGTGCACAGCAACACGGGCCACAGTTAAAGGACACGGTAAGGTATGTCTCTATAATTACATGCGCTATGTCTCTGCCTGTCTCTATGTCTTTACCTGGCTTGTGGGCACAATTGCCCAGCAAGGCCTTTGAAACACTTCGAGACAGGCCAATTAAACAGAGTTAATTGGCCACTTCAAATTGAAAGCCCAAGGCACATTTCCCTATTCTCTCTGACCTCTTCTACTCACTCGCCCTTATCAAATAACACCTAAATGGCCTCTTTTTCATAGAAGTTTGAACAATGTTTGGTAAATTACATGTTATGCCAATGTGTCCATATTTAATGGTATCATTAAGTTGTTTTAGACACAGTGCCTGCACTCATCACCAACCTGATCTGACAAAATTGGCGAGTATTTTATATGAATAAGGAAGGATTTCAATATATGAAGTAAGAACAGTTAGGAGTGCTATCCCCAACCCGTCTCTAACTTTGCATAGCTTTTCAAATAAAATGCCTCATTTAAATCCTTATGAATCTGCGATCGTAAAACCATGTTGCCACCGTAAATGGACAATTGTTATCAGTGCTTGTTAGGTTTCACGGATGTTCCGTCATTATCACACGCAGAAAAAATGGTCAAATAGTGTATGTTAAGATATTAATAGTGAAAAATTTAAATTATATCGGTTATCAGGCGAATGTTTTTGGATTTTTGTCGTGTTTTAGGATTTCCCCATTCCCCATTTCATTTTTAACTTAATTGATAAATTGTAAAATAGAGGTACATTTTCCCTTTTTCACACAGAAACCATGGGGTATGCAAACCTTTGCAATTAACCAATTTTTTTATTTACTTATCTATTTAAGTAGTAACTGCAGTGTACTTCAGTAACATGTACAAGTTGAAAGTAACAAACACAAATTCACAAAGCTTATTAAATACACTAAAAGAAGCAAACAAGGGGGCATTGCTGACTCAGCAATTAAGGCTCCGGGCTACTGTTTGGAAGGTACACATAAATGCAATTTTCTTGTAAAAAATTTATTTAAATATGCAAGTGATAGATATTGTTATTTAATTGAATAATATAAAAAAAAGTATGACAAGTGCATATTTTGTACAGTTTTATGGCTAAAATGTCAGTTAAATTAAAAATGTCTGGCTTTAAAACCTCCAGTATGAAGTGTGTGAAATTACATGTACTTCCTTTGAAGGCTGAGAAAAATTACTTGACTCATTGGGAAACAGGTTATTTTAAGAAAATGGACGATAATCATAACATCAGTCATAATGTTGTAGGAAATGAGCTATATATGATTCAATATGGAGAGATTTAAATACAACTGTTGAAATTATACCTGAAAAATGAAAAAACAACAAAATTTATGTTCTGTAGTTAATGGAGTTAGAATAAAAGTATAAAAAATTGTATAACAATTATTGTACATGGCTTTTTGTAATTAGTGTGGAAAGCATGGAAAATATGCAAAAATCTGTTCATTGACAATTAGCAGGAAAATCACAAATTTTTGCCTGTGGTCCCTCATTAAAGTATTTTGATCCAAAACATCCCGTTCCGAACAGAAGCTTAGCCTTGGAGACATTAAGTTCATTTGCAGCAAGACCTTGGAAATGAGTGACACTCTGCCTCCCTGACTCACCCTACACCTTGTGGTGAGGCGTCCAATTTAAACCTCAGTGACCTTTCCAGGATAAGAAATACCAGGAGTCTCATTATCAACCTGCGCCGAAAGAGGGAGCTTTCAAATTACACCCCTAATGGTCTCACCTCATCAGTATATGTCAGCATTATAGCTAATTATATACAGACACTTTATTCTAGCATTATGGGTATTGGAACGGAGAGAAAAGTGCATTAGGGAAGCGGAAGTGTTAACATGATGCATAAAAGACGTAGTGTGTAGTGAACATGCTAACGGCGTGGTGTTTAGAAGTCGCACTGAAATTATGTTTTTCATTATTGCAACACCTGCAACACTGTATCTTGGTTATTATTGTGAGGCGTTGAACTTACACTAGCATTCAAAGGTTTGGAATCAATGTTGTCAGTGATATAAACTCCATTTTGTTTCAGATCCATCTATAAAATGATTGTAATATGATTCTAGTGTTGAT
>JAOUQW010000023.1:2388249-2402723 GCA_028565825.1 Olivaichthys viedmensis
TGCCATGTATGTCACATACTGTACATGTCCATATGTGTAGGATATAAGTGAAATCCATGTAAGCCAATATGTAATAAAGTAGAACTCCATATATGGCCTTATATCAGATTTCATATGGGGCAGTAGGAATGATGACGCATAACACATAAAGGGCAACTTAAGTCAGTATCAGGTGACAACAATTAACACTATGCACATGTTATCATTTGACTGAAATGTGACCTCAACAACTTGGTGTGCAAACAGGAGTTATATTTCAATTTCACATAAGGATGTCTCATATTTATAATTAAATAGAAAGCTTCAACCAAGTAAAGTTTTGTAATAGTTTTTCACAAAATGAGAAAAAAAAAATCAATCCACTCAGAAGTGGACTCAAACTTTTGGAGTGTAGCGTATGGAGAAAAACAGACAGATACGGAGATTCTCAGTGGCTCTGAACACAAAGCTTTTCTGGGGCAGGCATGTAATCTTAGGCTCATCAGTGCTGCACATTGATCACTGCCTATGAGAGAATACCAGTAAATCAATCACAACAGTCAAGGTAAAGATAGCATAGACACTGCAGATCATCTGCTCATCAATAAAGCAGCGTTTCCAATCAATGGCCTTCAGCCCAGAACTTTGGCTAAGTACAGAACCTGGCGAGGGCAATTCTACCTTTTGGCTTTTCGGACTAAATGCAGGAGAAAATGACTGCCAATTATCTGTTGTTTAAAGCAATCAATGGATCGATGCCATTTTCTGTCTCGCTCTTTCTTTTTCTTTCTTTTTTTAAAAATAAATTTGAGGTTGGTTGGTGTTGAGGCGAAACTTTCTGCCCTTGTTTGGGGGTTTTTTGGGCAGCAACCCTGGCATTTGTGAATTAGCTGCATGAGTTCACTTGCACATTCATTAAGCGGACTGTTCGAGGAAGGGTTTGTGCTTTCCAACTGTCTATCACTTTTCAAGTATGGAGACAAGCTACAAACAACTCCGTAGACAAATATTTTAAATAAATAAATAAATAAATAAATAAGGTTGGGACTGTTTCTGGATCTGTCTGCCTCTCCCACATGCAGTACACGTATTTAAAATAACAGATTTAATTTCACAGCTGATCACATCACACATTTAAGATAAACATAACTGCTGAAGACCAAAATTTTTCATAAACAGTGCACAAATTAGCACGTATTGCAGACAACCTTTCTCCACGTCCTTCACGTCTTGCTCAGCGCCAGATCTCCTATTTAAGGAAGCAGACAGCCCTAAAGAACGAGGTATTATTCTCGCTATGAATCAACCAGGCAGCCAATTAATTACGCTGTGATTAAAGCACGGGCTAACTAGATTGAAGTTAAGGAGATTGGGGTCAAACAGTGTTAATTTATTTCTGCGAATCCCACATTTCTGACTTTTCATACACAAATTATCAAAGGCACCCTGCCATGTGCAAAGTGATTAATTCCATCACGTAATTGTTTTTGTGTCAAACTGTTTCAAGGGACGACGAACAATTAAATCCTTTTTTTCCCGCTGTATCTACTTTTCTTTCTTTCCTGCTCTCTCTCTCTCCCTCCCTGTGTGTAATTCATCCATGCCAAATTAGCGGCCAAAAAAAAAAAACACGATGACCTCGACGTCTTGCGAGACATTGATGAGAAATTTCGAGCCCCACCAGCGGACCTGATAATGTCACCGCCTAATTCCTGACAGCGGACGAAAGAAAATACAGGACGAAAAAATGAGAGCGACAAGCGGGCTAATGTCGGAAAAAGAAAAGAAGGGCGACAGCAAATCAGACTGCGGCGGCTGAGAGGATGAGCGCCTTGTGATGTTGTTAATTGTGAGATTTCATACTCGCTTAAGCAGCGCCGCATCACCGGCTTGACACCCTGCATCCCACAGATTAAACTGAATTCTTCTGCCCAAACCCAGAGGGCTAATTATAAAATAGCGTGCTGGCTCTTTCCCTTTTTTATTTTTTTTAATCCATTTCACGTTTTTTTTTTGTTTAGTTTTTTTTTTCTGGCTAGGCCTGTAAGCTTCATTATCACAACGCTGATGCTGGGGAGAGAACTCGGAGCTGAGCTGTGAAAATCCTTCGTATTTATCCTGGCGTTGACACTCTGGGTGAACCCGACCCCCATTAATACAGGATTACTGCACGGAGGCCATGTTTGCTTGACGGTGGGGGAATGAGACAGAATTTCGGAAACAATGTCATCGTCGCCTGTATATTTTCGCTTAACTGTTGCAGTGTTACCCTCATGTTGCTCGGCCTGCCAGCCTGAAAGCCCTTGGAAGCGCTTAACACGTGCTAGCTAGCATGCTAGCACCGCACGGAGGCTAAGTCATTGTGAAAACTCCATCGCTGCTCCATTTGTTTTAGGGTGTGGACTCACGAAAAGTGAAGTAGATCGTTATACAAAAAAAAAAGAAAAGAAAAGAAAAGAAGAAACCCTGTGGCAAAAAAAAATTCAGAAGACATTCAGAAGAAGTTTAAAAAATGCAACGCTCTCTCTATCTTTTTCAGAGTTAGCAAAGCTAAGTCTTGACAGCCTAGCGAGCTGGGAGACATCCGACCCTCTTTTGTGTAAAAAAAAATTAAATACAGAGCTCTCTCGCTCTTTCTCTCTGTCTGAGATTCCCTCGACACTAATTGTCAGGAAAAAAGCAGCACAGACTGTGAAATGTAAATCATCCTCTTCTTGTTTTCCCAATCTAATCAGGCTTGGACCGAGATAGATGTGAGCGCCTCGCGAGACGGCCCGGCTGAAGTGTAGCCCATGTAGCCTATGATTCTCCGCCAATGGCAATAATGACTGCACTACAGAAGGATCTAATTATATTTCGCATTACTCATTAGCAAGTACACATTTAGGGGAAACGGCATAATTTTCCATCATCGGCGAAGTTTTTAATTCATTATTTTTGAACCCTTTGTATATATCTTCCCTTCAGTCACCATAATGCATTATAAAAATCTAGTTCGAGTTAAGAGAACGACCTAATTAGCATGGGTCCCTCTGTCCTGGTTTGAAAGTGGCTTTCTTTTCGGTGTGTCCACATTCAATTACACTGTCGCCATTATAAGCTGATGGAGACAAATGCAGTACCATCCCTACTTACTATACAGTATAGTGCACTATTTTGGGTGTCAGCTATTTTGTAGTGCTGTCCGAATTCTCAGTGGACAAATCATATTCCCTGGATAGTTCACTATATCATTACCCATAGAGCACTGTAAATCCAGTGTACAGCCTATGCACACTACTTCCGCACTGAGTACCACAATGCATAGTGATATTTTTTATTTATTTTTTTCAGTTCGAAATTAACTTGGCAAGGTGGCGGAGGGAGTAGCCAGCGGTAGCGGCCAACTTAGTAAGAAATGAGACAAAATATAACAGTGTTTCTCTCAGTCATTTTTATTGATTAAAAAAAAAAGAACATAATCAGAGCTGTAGATTTACTGGTATCTAATATTAAATTATGACAGAACACACATTTAAAAACATTGCAAAACTGTCATATTTCAATATGTCTTGTGACAGTACCGCTAGCCTACCTAATACCGTTGATGTTCGGGTTGTTTATGGGACAGCAGGTCATGATGATGCGTTTCCAGCACACTTACAAGCAAGTAAGTGTTGTCAAATTCAGTGCAGCGTCTAGCTTACTGTTGCCCTAAACAGTGCACTGCAGTCCATATAGTGAAAAGTGAGTGAGGGAGCGATTTCAGACACAGCAAAGGTCTATTGTTGGCTTCTTCCACAGACGATTACCCAAACAATGTCCATGGATTATACACACCTTCATTTTTTTATTAGGGTATGCACATAAGGCGTGTGTGGAATACACAGCTGGTCGTGGCCTTATTCCAGCCCAAACCTCAATGAGTATATGAGCGATCTTCACTTTATACACCATAAAACCTGATTCATTGAGTTAATTCCCTTAATATTTATTTAAATATCAAAGCCTTAATTCATGCAGGCTTCCGTTATCAAGCCATAATCTCTACTAAACAGAGCCTGTACCAATAACTTATAAGCAAACTTACCAAATCAGGTTGTACACTCCAGACCTACTTCAGGAACAGTGATGTAGCATGAATCGAACAGGCAATAAATTCTTGCCGCTGATGTCGAAGTCTGCAGTGGTGGCATTTTTGCCATCTCCCCAAAGAAGCCTTTGCTGTCGCACTTTAATTTGAAACAATGTCCCAGTGTGCTATAAGCGGAGAGCAGTCACACAGAGCCCTTCTCCCCAGGGGAGCCGGGGCTCAGAGGAGGCCGGCTATTTGTCATTCGCTACCAGATATAGTCCAACCTTGGCAAAGTGCAGATGAGAAGAACACGGCGAATCATCAGGAACTAAAGTTTGGGCGACTTCAATGACACCGCGGCGAAGGCTTTTAGCAGGGGAGACCTCATTAAAGCAGAAGGACAAGAGGACGTAACTCGGTTAACACTGTGCGTTAGTAAAAGATGCAGAGGAATTTTTAGAGCTCCTTCGTTCTTCGGGTGTACGTGCAAGATGCCCAGTTTCTGTGGTTGCCAGGTTGGAAATGTCGATTCAGACCTTGGTGAGTGGGAAAATGGGGGGAGTATAATTAAAAGAGCGGGATTACGCTTTGTCTCGGGAAAACAGCGGTTGATGAAATGGCAAAGCACTGCACTGCCAGGTAACAAATCTTGCCTTTAGCTTCATCAAGAGAGGTGTGTGGGATTAATCGCGTTTCATTACACACGCACACCCATAGTGACGTTCCTCACCTGCTGCTTCGGGTGAACTCCAGTGTTAATCATGTGAAACTTCCAAACACCAAGACAGTGATGATAAAGTACCGCTCTGAGCAAAAAATGGCAACATGGCTACCAAAGATGGAAAACCAGCAGGGCCTGTTAGCTAACCAAGAGCTAGGTCTTTGTCATTAGCCACTGAGTGTAGCTGAGTGTTCACTTTTTTGACATTAGTTCTCCGTTTTATTTTAGCTGTGTTCCTTTATTTCAGGTATTGTGATTCACTGGAGTGCGAAACAAATCTCTGCAATCTTCAGAAGTGTTTAGGAGAATAACGACGCCGCATTCAATACACGGATTTGAGCAAATTAACAAATTTTGTCCTTCACATTCCTGACTTCGACAGACATTGCACAATTACTTTCATCTTATGTAATATATAACAATGTATAACCTCCCTGAGGCAAATATGGTAGGCCACCTTACATTTCTGAAAGCACTAATCCACGTACAATAGCTGGGTAATGGAAGGGGACCCTGCCTTTTCCTACCAGACCAGCCGCTGTCGCAGGAGGCCAAATTGGAAGCCGGTGGATCCCTTTTGTTAATAAACAGATTGCTGGTGTATGGGGAAATCGCAGTAGGATCTCTCTATGCGCCCTCGCTGCTTATGTCCTTTTGTGCTTTTGTAAACCAGGAGCCGAGCCTCCGCAGTTGCAGCAATTGTCCGAACATCAGACACTACAGAATTGGAACTGAAAATCCGTAAATTGCCTCCTGGAAATTTTTTAAAGGAGACAAAATGCTATTGAAGTGCAAAAGATTAACCTTCGACAATGGCGCAGACTGTCAGCCTGCTGGAAAATGTAACCGCTGTGCAAACACAGGTTTGCTTGCGAGTTTTGAATCTCAGGACGGTCAAAAGTTCATGTTTTGGTTATTAACAGTGCCAACTCGGGAAGCTCAGCACATAAAAGCAGGACCCAAATGTTTAGCGCAAACCTCCTTGTCTCACAGACAGGGGAGGAGGTTGAGTGGCTCTGAGGACATCTTCCCTGTCAATCTCAGAAGTAATTACGGCGCGTGTCCAACACAGTTTAGAGCAGAAATCCACTCGAACGGAAACTGTCTAGCTTCATTTTGCACCTAAGTCCCCTAGATATGGCAACTAAAGCCATAGAAGATGATCTGTCTTTGGTGTCAGCCACAGCCACTTAACAAGGAGAGAAATATCACTGCTAGTTCCTGCTCAGGGTGATCCGGTCTCTATTTACTGAAGGAACCTAAGACAGATGGGATCCTGGCCTTTATATATTTGGCTCTGACTGCAGCAGTTGGACTTTTGATAGGTCTCACTCATCAAAATGGTCCATTACACAGTGGAGAAACATTAAGCACGACCGCTACACAGGTGCGGAACCCAGCTCGAGAAACCCCAGCCACTGATGGATGGTCCCTAGTGTTGCTCGCTGGCTTCAGAGTTGTTTATACAGCTGATAATCTCACGGAAAAGCCCCTCCATTAAAGCTACAATCACGACATGTTCTGGTGAAAAAATTCACAGCTATTCTAATGAGCGTAACTGTCATTGAGTCAACCCCAACCTCGCCCTCAACATAACCACATTGCGAAAGGTGATATCTTAGCAAGTAAAATCATAAAAATGGGTCAATTTATCTAATTATGAGATTATTTCAAAATTATTGTAAGATTCTACATCCTATTTCTATACATTTACATACTAGTTTTAAGTAATCTCATAAAGTGAAATCATCTTACAGCACTGGCAGATAATTTAGCTTTTCATAAGAAATAAGTGCTTGAAGGAAGTCCTGATAAAATGACAATATTTGTAAAAATGTCAAGAATTAGGTTGAATAATCTAATGATAATAACATCATAATTAGAAAAGCTGCAAAATATGGCCTATATTCAAAATGTTTTGACTAATTTTGTTGCCAATTAAGACGCTTTTCTTTTTTTCTTTTTTTTTCTTTGCAAAATATTTTTTTGAGTTGGAAAAGGTCAATATACTGAAACTACTGTGAATATTTCAACAGTAAAACTAAATAAAAATGGACATACAAGGTCATACAACTTTTTTACAATTAATGATCAGTCTAACCATTCTGAACAGAAGGAACAAATCAAAGAAGGCATTCTTTCTTCCAGAGCTTCACTTCTAAATTATCCCACTTCTATGAAATATGTAAAACATCATATAATATAAAATATAAAAATCCACCCACCCATCTCCCAAGCTGAAAGAATGTCCATCACACAGGCCACCTTTTGGTCCGAAATGAATCTGCAATCTGCAAATAGAGGCTTGATTTACATAAAACAGCTTAAATGTGTTTCCAAAGGTTTCCTTCTACAATGACCAATTATTGGTAGCTAAATTTTTTGGAGTGATACAATAAAAAACGGGCCAGATAATGCTTCAATATTCCTTCATTCCAGAGCATACACATCAAGATACTCAAGGTACAAAAAAAAAGCATATCGATAAAGATTCTCAAGCTTTGCCCATTTCTGTCCGTGCCTGACAACTTTTTCCCCTCTCTCTCAGACACTTCTGATCAGCCCTCTCTAACAATACATCATACACATGCACACACTCCAAGAACTCCAATCACAGGAAAGACGTGGCGTGCGACTCTCCATCTTTTCCTTCACACGCAGGTAAGATTAATTGCATTCTCTTGGCTCTCGTCCTGGTCCTAAGCCTTGAGATGCATCCGATAATTATATTTTCTTTCAAGCGAAGGGGTAGATGCGATGGATTCCTGCTCGTTTTTAATTCTCTCCGGTGGAATCTCCATTATCAAGTCGAAATGGTTTTGACCCATGGAAACGGGACCCTGAAACCAAAACACACACACACACACACACACACACACACAAAAAAAAAAGTAAACGGTAGAGACTATCCGACTATCCACTGTTCCAGTGTGCGTGGACTTATTGCCTTGATAAAATGGGAGAAAAAGCCAAAGAGCACGGAGGACACACAGGCACATCAATTTCCCATCAGGCCCTGGGTTCAGCGTTTAATTTGCTCTGTGGCATTGAACCCACGCAGAGGGGCAGATCGCACTCCTTTACCAGCCAGGGAAATGTCAATATTTACTCAGCATGTATTCAGCGGCATGGCCCGGGCCTGCGGGATCCTTCGCCTGCTGAGGAATGCCAGATTGGCACTGCCGCCTGAAGAGGCTAGCTCCCATTAATTCTGTTGTATGGGGCACTTGTTTTCTAGCTGCGCTACAGAAGAGGAGATGGGTAGCCATATTGGTTTTCAATAAGCAGTAAATTAAAAAAAGCATTAGGCTTGCCAGCAGTTTCATACGTTCCATTCAGGACCTTTACATGGACATGCTCACCGACTCGTCGAAGGGTTTTTTGGAAAGTTGCCTTCATGTACGGTTAACTAAGTACCCTATTATTCATTATAAGCCGCGGTCGATCATGCTATTGTTTCCACAAGCTATTATGACCACATATGACTTGAACAGCTCAAACGGCATGCACGCAAGCCTAACATCATTCTAATAGATCGGTCCAAAATTCTCTTCATATAAACGAAGTCTTTAATCTTTTTTTCAACGGCGGGAAAAATTAGTCCCTCAAAAGGGATTAGGAGTGAGTATGCACAGTCAGCCCAGCCCATCAGGAAAAAGGGGGGGTTCACTCTGTTCTGTAGGCTATCGATCTTACATTTTTAGTCCGTATGCAAAGACTGTCTCTCTGCTTTCAGAGTTTCTCATCTTCTTTTGATGTTACCGTGGGTTGGAGGGAGTCTATAGGCCTTTTATGATCAGTGAGAAGCATTGTTTTCAGCCTGGGCTCCGCGGGGAATCTCCTGCGTTGGGCGCAAGCTAAAATGTTTGCTGTGTTTAATGATGCGCAAAACGCTCCTGAGTAAAAAAAAGTTATTTATCTTTATTGTCGCCCTCTCCTGGAGCGCTGTCAGTTAAATGGAGCGAATTACTTTTAGCAGCCACCAAACAGAGGTGACATCGCGGCCGTGCCACGCCAAGACAAGGCCCGCTAGCAGTGCTGACATAAAAAATTTACTTTAAATTAAATTAAATTAAATTAAATGTAATAAAGGTGATTAAACAGTTACAGGAAGTTGTCCATTTTTACATATGCCATACCAAATAGGTAGGAACAATATGCAACAAAGTTTAAAAAGAAAAAATTGCCAGCATGAACAACTTCTGCATATGAAATTAACATTTGAGGTATGAAATATAGTTTAGGGCCTGTCAATATCCCTGTTTTGGCTCATTTGTCTACGACAGACTATACCAACTCTTCTTTCCTGATTCTCTCATTTTGGCCACTGAGAGCAACGGAGAGATGACTGATTATCTAATCACACGCGGGTGAGCTGCAGCGCCACGCCAGCCCATTAATCATGCTATAGCCTGGCCTTTCAGCCGAATCAGCTCCTGATTCCCAAATCCCCTGAAATTACCCAGACGCAACCGTCGTCCACACACTCATGAGGTACAGGAAACCAATCAGGAGCCTCCAGCAAGCCTGAGCTAAATGCCCTGGTACTTTTGCTTCGCCTGTTTTTGCTTTGTTACCACGAAAGACTCCTTCGCAATGCATCATTAACCACCATGCATGATTTTAATTGTATTTTAGTACATTTGGGGGCGGTAAAGCAAATTATTGGTAGGAAAGTTTCCTTCATTTTGTGCTTAATGTTTGTTTATTTTATTGTACCAATGTCAGTCCAGAACACTGTGGAGAAGTGTGTGGGCCGTAGGTCAAAAGGAGGCGTGGATATCTACATCTTCTCACTCCTTCACTCCTACTCCTCCAACTCCTGGGAGAGTAACACAATAGCTGTGTTCGGGATGTTAAAAAGTGTGTGCGGTTTCTTTTCCACAGTGATTATGCCTACTTTGTGGACTAAAATGCAGATCGGATGAAATAAACTGGCATGCGTAGAGCGCAGAGCAAAGGATGATGGGTACTGAGCAGCTCTCCAGGGTTTGAAACGAAGAAGTAATTCCTCGCGGACGGCGCAGCTGAGCTCATTGCGCCTGTGGCCGTATTGGACCTCCATCATAGAAAATCTCAGCTGAAGAAGGTGATGGAGGGCAGGAAAAAAAGAATTTCCAAACCCACGTCGTGTTCATGCAAAACGATCAATACTCATCATAGCACTCATCACACAAGAGCGCAATTGCCAAGAGATGAAAACAGTCACTCGCATGATTTATTACAGTCGGACGTCTGTTCTAAATAGACAACACGGATATTTAGTAGTTTATTGTCGTGCTGTGTGACAAATCTGACAACAAGGCCTAATTATGTAATCACACACGAGTGTGTAACAGCCGATTAATCACTAGATCATGTGGTGTGTAACTATTCTATGAATAATAGTCATATCACACCATCCTCCAAAATTCTGAATAACGTTATAATGCAGCATTTTATTATGTTATGGTGGCCATGATGGATAAGTGAAGGTCATTCAAATCACTGTCATTATCTAATAAAGTATCAGAGCATGACGCTCTGTGTGTCATGCTCTGTGACAAGTTGACAAGTGACAAGTTATGGTTGTTAAGGTTAGGGTGAAAAGCGATTAGTAATCCTAGCTTTTCTTACAACCAAATTCATGTAGAATCCAACTAGATTGCTCCTGGTCTTTAGAATTCTAATCAATTTTGTGTAAAATCTGGTTGGCTTTTACTAAAGGTTGCTGGAAGTCATTCATTTTACACATGAGGACATTTTAGACGAAAAAGAAAATACAGTTGCAGATATGTAGGTTTAAATGTGCTTAAAAATAGGGAAATAAGGTTTTGTTTAGTAAATATCCTTGACTAATTGACTGACTGATTTTTCTAGGTCTTGAAGCACACATGTGTGAGTGTTTTAAGGGATATCTGTCACGAAGTGTAGGCGCGTAGCCGCTCTGACTAAATAACATACTTTATTTAGTTTACTACACGGACTGGGTTTAACATGAACAGAACACACGCCGTGACAGGCGTGGTAACACACTTAATGGAAGACAATACTGAACGGACACAAGCAGGTATTTAAACACTTAATAATTGCTAACAAACAACCTGCAGGTGGGAACAATTACATCACGAGACAAGGACGAGGGAACAAACATAAACAAATGCGCGTGGTCGCACACATGGCTGCCGTTGCCTTGGCTTGCGCGTGACAGAGCCCCCCCTCTATGGCGCTGCTCCCGCAGCGCCTCCAAAGGCAGCGCCCCCTCTATGGCGCTACGACATCCTCATCCCCGAAGCCCGGGGGCGGTGCGATGACGTCCTCCTCTTGCTCGAGGGGCGGAGGAATGCCGCTGTCCCCGAAGCCCGGGGGCAGTGAGGCGACATCCTCCCTGGGGACTGGCGGTTGGGCAGAGCAGGACACCCGGGGACCATCCTCCGCGGCGTCAGGGAACTCTGCCACGCCTTCAGCAGCGTCCAGGTACTTGGCCACGCCTCCTGCGGTGGCCGTCCAAAGCCAAAGCCCCTCCCCAAAAGATTCTAGTGGCTCTTTCCACGTTCCAGGGGAGTGGGTTCGCCGGCCTAGCTTTGAGCCGGGCAGCCTCCATGGCCGTCCGGTAGGGAGCCACGATCAGGGGGGCGGCTGGCGGCGGTTGTTTTTGCCGGCGGCCCGGAGAAGCCCTCGCTTCTTCTGCTTCGTCCGCCGCCGCGAACTCTGCCGCTAGCCGTGCCAGGTCTTTCGCCTTGAGGAGCACATAGAGCTCCTCCACCGGCAGGTAGTCCTCCTCTAGCGCTTTTGCAGCGCGATATCTGGCGCGGCTTGCTGTGTCCTTTTTATAGGTCTTCCGTTGGCTACCGCCACGCTAAGTGTCACAGCCGTGCGCGTGACAATTGCCTAATCACTATTATCCATTAAGTACTAATGCTCTTTGTGAGGTGATCTCTTAAATAACATTGCACAAATGTATAAGTGTTAGTTAAATGTAATTAGCCATTACTTTTTGGAAAATTATGCATATATGTGCTTTATTGGCATTACTTATTTAAAAACATATTGTGACGTCGGCAAAGAAGAGACGTGAGCAGGAAGCATTTTAAAATCAGGAAAATACTTTTTATTTGGCAACCACACTCTTACAGCACAACACCTAGCTTGGTGGTAAGCCTGAGAACTGAACTAGCATGAGAAAGCCGGTGGGGGTTAACAAAACCCATCGGACTTCTGCTGATGGTAGATACAACTAACATACAGGTTCCGCGCATCCCGGCACGAACAACCCAACATTACAACACTTTGTAAGGGTCACGAAAAGCATTAGAACTTAATGGATAATAGTTATTAGGTAATGCTTATTAAACACTCTTACAAGCAGGGCACAGGGAGGTCACCGAATGGTTTGATGAGGATGAAAATGATGTAAATGAATGGCCTTCACAGTTACCAGATCTCAACCCAATTGAACACCTATGGGAGATTTTGGAGTGACGTGTTAGACAGCGGCTCTCCACCACCATCATCAAAACACCAATTGAGGGAATATCTTTTGGAAGAACCATTCCTCCAGTACAGTTCCAGAGACTTGTAGAATCTACGCCAAGGCATATTGGAGCTGTTCTGGCAAGTTGTGGTGGCCCAAACACCTTACTAAGACGTTTTGTTGGTTTTTCCTTTCATTTGTCACCCGCCTGTACATCATGCACCTTCACATGTATAATCATGTTAATCTTTTAAATGCTAAAAGATAGTTAAAAAATGAATACGATGAATTGTGCAGTTTTTACATTGTCTCTGCGTTGTCTATATTGCTGACGTAAGAATAAGTCCAGTCATACCAATACCTGAAAGAAAAAAAAGAAAAGAAAAATGTGCCCAAAGCACATCACTTCCCGTCTTTAGACTCTGAGCCTGCAGTTTTTAACAATACACTACATCACACACACATTTCATTCTTCCCTCGGTAACTGCAGCCTGTTCAATTCTTCATTCAAATCTGCAGTTCTGCAACTGAACAAACTAAACTGCACTAAACGCAGCCAAATGCTCTACGCAACGTCAATGTCAGATATTGACTCAAAGGATTAGGCTCCTGAGATCACACACACACACCGGTTTACTTCTTTACAAGCCCTTATTCCATTAAAATGGCCCGTTTTCATCCCAGTTAGTCGAAGCATAAGACAAAGAATCAGTGAACTTGAAATTTCAGTGCCCGGCTGGTTGGTACCTGATGTCAGTGCTGAATATAAAAAGCAAAGAGGGAATATTTCAAACAATGAAATTCAGTTCTCAGGGGAGAAATATCAAACGGACTGCTGGGGAAATCGGACTACAGGGGTGCAACTCGATGCCTTTTGTGGTTTTATCAAGATTTCATGGTATCCTATTCCTATAAGATTTTTCCTCATCAGTTACTGGGGCTAAAACTTGTTACGGACGTGCTAACCAGTAAAATATGTAGTAAGCCCGATGTCATGTCACATGACGTGTGATTGCAGAGCCAGCTGGTGTCCACACAATAGATCTCAATAGGGATGCTCTAATCTGATACTGAGTATCCGTATCGGATCCATATTGGCCTGAAACTGTGAATCGGCATTGGATTGAATTTGACTCATTTTCCAATCCAATCTGTATTTTTTATATGCGCCGTAAACACATGTGATTCCGACTATGACTGACAAGTTTCTTGTCGTCAGTAGCTTACTCCGGATTATTATTTGCATCCTAAGCTCATTATAACATTTGAAGTCTTTTCGCAGATGGGACTACACGTCTTAAATGAGGGTCATTTTGATCAATGAGGTTAATTAGCTCATTTAAATAAGCTTCTTCTTATGGCGAACACACACTTGTGTTTGGTCTCGTATGCCGTTGACTGTCGTGTCACACGTCCCATGCAAATGTGTGTGTTAAGCTAAAGTTTTGTATCTGGTGAATGGGTGGACGTCAAAAAATTCCCAAAAGGATTTTCTTCCCCACAAAAAGCTGTGGAAAAGAAAACGGTCATCTGCCGGGGGTAAAAAAGGACAGAAGCCTATAATGCTTTAGCCTGCCCATCCCCAAAAAAAAGGGGCGGGATCGTATTTGCATATATATCTATATTTTCTTAATGGGAAATGCAAATGTGGTATTTTGAGGGAAGTGTGTGTTGGAGGGAATAAATGTGACTCTAGGGGATCCCCGTGCACCTCTGGAAATTAATCATTCTGACACGTTAACGACTCCTCTAATAAGACAGGGGCCCAACGCTACTCACACTGGCCCTGCGCACTCTTTGTTCGGCCCTCGGGTCCCAGGAGGAACGGACAAGGGGAGTGGGGGAGGAGGACGGAGTACGGCGGACCGAGTGGGGGGGTGTTCTCCCTCTCTACCCTCTCTAACATGAGGGATCTCTCATTTTCTGGAGGGGGTGAGGGACAGGCATGAGCCTGAGGGAGAAGGACACAAACGTTACATGTGTCAGGATTTAGGACGCAGCACAAACACAGACACGCTCATCCCCTTTAACTGCAGTTAGGGCTGGAATGATTATGGTCAATTCACGTTATGATGACGGCACAACTTCATATCATGGTTTGCAATACACTATGGGTTATGATTACAACCAGAGCTGGGCGGTATGACAACAATATCATATTGTAATGAGACATTTGTACAATACACAATACGTATCATGATATTTGTAACGTGCACCACACGGGAGAAGAGGCAGGACGCAAGTGCGGACGTTCGGTGTTTTTATTT
>JAOUQW010000023.1:2408994-2419168 GCA_028565825.1 Olivaichthys viedmensis
GACCCCAGCTTACCAACATGCTGGGATGTGAAGAATCAATTTCACTGTACTGTACTTGTATATGTGACAATAAAGGAACATTCTATTCTATTCTATTCTAGTGGGCAGTAGGCCTGTGTTTTTGGTAGCTAGCTAACTAATAGTAGTTATAATAGGTCATTTTCAGAACATACAAGACCGTTCCACACTAGATCCATTATAAGGTGTCAAGGACTGAGGTCATTGTATGTTTTCTTCTTATCATTATTATTATTACAATACAGTACATGCCATTGTACCCTGCTGAAAAATCCAGCTTGGCCTGACCAGCTACCAGCTGCCAAAACACAGGCCGAGCTGGTCAAGCTGTTAGATGGAAACAATTTATAAATTATCGCTACTAATGTAACAGTAGACAAAAAAATAAATTCCTAGCTGGCTAAGCTGGTCTACCAGTTTGACCAGCTCGGTCAGACCAAGCTGGATTTTTCAGCAGGGTAGTCTATGACAGCTCATAGAACCGTTCACACGCCTTTTATGAAATTTGGCCCACTGATTCGGCATGGTCCCAAAAGTCTTTTCACCAATTTTTGGGTGTGCTCCTTAAACCCTCTAGCACCACCAACAAGCCAACGTTGGGCACTCATTTTTGTCTGTAACTCTGAAACTGTCACAAGATCATCATTCCAATTTTCTATAATTCCTTAGGTCATGCCAAGTCCAATCGTTCTGATTCTTTTAAGGTCGCCATATTGGAATGGCTACCATCGTAAATTGTAACCAAAATGTTTTTTCGTTTTTCCCCCTACAAATTTAGTCCAATCATCATCATACTTGAATCAGATGATCTTGAGATTGGGCCTTACAAAAGTTATGGAAGGATTTTTGATATTCATAAACGTTTGCCAATGACGCCACAACGAAGTTGATGGCAATGATACCAAATAGGAAGCAAGACTATATCTGGGCAATGCTTTGTCGCATTGACACCAAATTTGGTAGGTGTCAATACGACAAAGCGACCACACCCTTAAGCTCACTAAGAAGTGGTGCATCATTCCACCCCTGGGTGGCGCTGTAATTAAAGGATGAACTAAAATGCTCATGAAAACATCTCTCTCACTAAATGAAAATGTCCATCACATGAATCATGTTTTCATCATGGAACGAAAAGAAAATGATCAAGTCATTACTTTCACATTGCCCCAGTCATCACAGTCCCTTGTTTTAATTTGGTTTCCTAACCGCTAGGGCAGTTTGGTGGTATTTAGCGTGTACAGCTGACTCAAAAGTTTTTAATTAATGTCCGTGTGGCTTGGTAGCTTTGAAACAAGGACATGAATGCTGTCCTTTGTAAAAATTAAAAAAATTAATAGCCTTGAAGATTTTTGTATCAGTTTTGAAATCCATAAATCACATTTAAGTGCATGACGCTTAGTTTTGGTTGGTTATGGCATGATAAAGATTGCAGGGTAAATTATATAAACACTGTTTATACACACATATATATAAATGAAGAAGGTGGAAATGCTAAATAAGAACTCTTTTAGAAGCTTCTAGAGATCTCCACAAGTCCAGTTATTGGAGGCTGAGGAAATGTTGGAAAAATGGCTTCAAATTGATTTTGTATTAGGGTATCAAATTTTAAATGATGAATTTTGCATGGAGTGCTGTGGGAGATTATCAAGAAGGATCGGTTTTGGGTCTGGTTTAGGCGTGTTTGGTTTCAAAATCGGGGCGCCATTTGAAGACCAGTCTGAAAGAAATCAACTCTCCATATTTTTTTTTATTTTAGGAAGTGCCTCTTAGTTTGTGAGAATACTACATTTTCTCTAGTCATTCACCTCTTACATTCAATTCTTTCTATATATGCAAACCTCTTAGGTCTGTGCTTCAAACATAACACTCTCAGAATAGCCTCCATGCGGCCATGAAAAATAACACTTATATTGCTTTCCCGCTGCCAGTACAGTTAATCTTATTCCTGCTCAGAACATTGCAAAGGCCACTTAACCGAGATGCCTTCTGTACAGCGATATTTGTTTTAGCAAGAGCTTATTTGTTTTATGGTCATCTTATATCCTCATTTTGTGTTCTCTGAAGTCAGCACTGAGCGTAAATATATGACCTGTTTTGGTCCATATTAAGTTTGATGTCTTGTATATGACCACAATGGTCGTCTTTACTTCATCCTCAAAAAACGTGATAGAAACTTTTACCACATCAAGGTGGACCTGAACCGACTTAAAAAAGACAAATAAACTGTGTTTATGGGGCAATTTAAGTCAGGCCAGGCTGGACCAATAATGGATGTCCAGGGACAAATCTGGTCAGTCGGTGTTCACTGGGTCCCTTTATGATGTGGGCCTGTCAGTGTTATTATAGTTTCGATTTGTTTTGTAAAATTATTTTTTTGCTTTGATAAATGTAGTGTTTTCAACGGTCCACATTTACTGGCACAAGATGTTAAATGTGCAGTACAATATTTATTTCTATTGTGGTTTCTATTTTTATTTCAATTTCCATTTGAAATCGTTTAGTTTTACTTTGTAGTGTGGTTTCTATTCGCTTTTATTTCATAGTAAAAAGATTTCTATTGTTCATATCGTCATATATTTTAGTTTCAGTTTTAGCATTTTTAGTTCTGGCAGTATGCCATGGCCTGAATTTGGGATCAACGGGTGCTGTTAACTTTTGGAAAGTTGGGACGTCACAAAATCTAGACTAGTAGAGATGACTGGCTTGATAAACAGCCTTATGCATCCTAATGTAGTAAATCCAACTAGAAGTCATGTCATGCATTAGAATGTGGTCTTGCAGTCAAGCGCACTTCTTTAATGTTAACGTCAGCATTTTTGTACAAAGTAGACGAGGCACGAAACATCGCTGTCTAATATCAATAAATTTAGGCTACTTTCCGTTCAAAATTATTAGCAAAAGGAAGTTTCAAATCACCACAAATTTAAGCACTTTTAATTTCAGGGGCAATATTTTCTAGTTTTTGTGTAGTTGTAGTTTTTCGATGTAATTTTTTATATATTGTTTTATATATTATTTGGTTTACGAAAATGTTTTGTGTAGTTTGAGTTTAGTTTTTCATTAACAATAATAACCCTAATACCTGCACACCCTCCATGCTCTCTGCCGCTGCCTGAGATGAAGATCTGAAGCAATAGAGGCGAGGTTGAGACTCAGCTGTGCCATGCTGTATCTCAATGATTCCCGATCCCAGACCTCATGCTTTGCACATTTTTGTGTTATCCCTAATCTGATTTACACCTGATTCAACTCATAAACCAATTCCCAAGCCCACCATGAACCTAAGTGATGTCAGTTAGGATGGAGAAGAAGCACATAACTACAGGGCTTGGGATCACCGGTGCTGGAATTGGGAGCTTTTAACATGCCTTCAACCTGTCTGTCTGTTTGACTCAGGGAGCAGTGCCATACAAACCACTGAATGGCAAGTCAGTAATAAGGAATTGATAAATGTAGTGTTTTCAACATTCCACATATACTGGCACAAGCTGGTAAATATGCAGCACAATGACTGTCAAGCCAGGTTACAATTGGTAATTTTTGCATTTGGAGTCGGTTTCACCTTTTGAAAATGCCTCCCAACGGTACATTACTGCAAGCTAGTTATTTACTTCTCACCTCTGTGCAACAAAATAAACAAACTCTCAAATGTCTGTCTTCACTACCAAGAACTGTTTAGTTTTTTTTTACTTTATTTTTGTATTATAATATACTATACAATATTTTGACCCAACTAATTCAGTCAATATCAGATGGTAGTTATTAAAAAACAGCAATAATTAACACTGTGTGTTAGAAACGTACATTGTTATCCATTTGAATGAACTATATGGTGTCACAATAATTAGAAAAATTTCAGAAAATGTTTTGGATTGATTCTAGTTTTTGAACATGGCTCTCAAACCTAGATGGAACGTTGGCTTTTTGTATTCAGGTTTGTTTTCTTAAAAGATACCATGTACTGTTGTTTTTTGATACCAACTAAAAGTGATGCATTTTTGAACTGGGCTCAGACTTTTGGCACCTACTGCAATTGACCATGGCATAAACTCTACAAAAGTAGTAATATTATATAGTGCTCTAAAACTTCTGATGGTATAGGAAGGGCCACAGGGTGGTTGAATATCAAAAGATGAATCACAAACCACTGGCTGTTGGGCATCAGTCCAATTCAAAGCCATTGCCAGAGACTGATCCACCAAAGAGCAGGCAGAGGTGGCTTTGTAGGTTTTCAAGCGCGACCAGGTCCCTTTCAAGAAATGCCTGAAGAATCAGTTCTTCCAGAACTTTTTCAAAGAGCACTGTCTGTCTGGGTGTGTTACCTGTTGATGTAATTGATGACCTTTGTTTCTCACAGTTACACTATGTACATTATTCTATTATAGTGTATTGCTTGGCACGTTTAGTAAAAATTGGTCTTCTTTGAATTCTGATATTGTTTAGTTTGTCGCTATGCATGTGATTCTTTATATTCCTCCTACAACCTATTTCTTGCACTTATTTCTGATCAGTTGGTGGAAACTTGTATCACTCCTTTAATAGCTCTTACTTGCATGCCACTTTGGATAAAAGAATCTGGGAAATAAATAAATGTGAATGTTAATGTAAACTAGTGATTGACGAATAGACCAGCCAATTGGGACCATTTACACGAGTGAGACGATGAAAAATCCCTCCTCCTCTGAGAAGCTTCCTAAACACAGGTGCCAGGCGGTATAATCTCAGAGACGGGCTAATTGCGCTGAAGAGATTCAAAATGTCTGATAATTACGAGCGACTAGGGAGGAGAATCTAGTGCAGAGAGAAGCCCCCCTGCAGGGCGAAACAGGCTGTTATATTTCATCCTGCACGTGTAGACTCAGGCGCAGTCATCTTAATATGGAAATGGGAAGCAAATTACCTGTGAAGAAAGGACAGTAATTTGAAGGCCTGGAGCCGAGCTCTCTGCGTTACGTGAGACAGTAGGATTCGGTGATGTGTGGACACATGATGTCTTTACGCCTCGACGGATGGCGGATAAACCGAGGTGCTGTCGGGTCTGATTAGATTAGAATTTGCAGGATTGGGACTGACTTTGCCATTCATTGACTTTGTCATTCGTACAGGTTTTTGTTCATTTCAGATAATCGGCCTCCAAGCGACACTAGTTGGCCCCCCTCCCATCTGTCTCCCTCACACACATACAACCCCCCAACAGCACTTGAAGGTACAAACCAGTCATTCGCTCACAGCCGTATCATCCTTTTTGTCAGACCGGCTAAATTATTTAATGGGATGAGATCTGCTCCTTCACCCCCAGTGTAATAGGCTTTATTTACAGCCTCCTCTGTGAGGGCCATATTATCGGAGAACAGCCAAATGAGGACTGTTCCACTCAGACGCATCTACATCTCTCTCATCTGCTCGGCTCCCTTCCCAAAGGGTTCCCTTATTCCATCGTGCCCCCCACAGGACATTCACTGAACTTCGCTCTGGCTCAGAAAATGTACTGCACGGCTGACGCTCCTTTTGAGTGACTTAATCTCGTTTGCAAACTCCTACTTGAGTTCCATAACAATGCGAGCTCGTAAGTCTAATCTCCTTATGTGCACGTTTTTTTTGCAAGGTGACCAAATTATGTATCTGCCATTCAGCCATCATGAAATTGTGCAGTGTTTACAGCATTCGGGTTCTGAAAGACGTACGAGATGCTAAGGTCATGCACCAGAGCTGTACGCTATTCTAATTACCAACTGAAGTTGCCTGTACATGCAGAGACTGCTGGGTAATGGGTTTTATATTCTTGTTTATGTCTCGGAGTAAAGCTGCTGCCGTTGAGGCATGAGGATTCGCGGCACTTAAACATAACCGAGGGATGGTACCTGCAAAGTCAGTTTTGCTTACCTGGCATCTACTGTGTACTGTGTGAGTGTGTGTGCAAGGGAGAGTAAAATACCCTTAGAGAAATGTCCCACCCATCCGAGGTACAATTGCCCTTGCCACAGCTTGATCTAGCAGGCGGGCTGTGCCGCATATTTACCTCCTCCACCTCTACCTCCACTTTGCATTTCAGTACAGCACACTGCAATAGATATACGCTCCAGAAAAACCCTCGGAGGTCGAGTGCAGTAGCACAGAGGCACTGTGCTTTCCATGCTCAATGATGACATAGTGTTCCTCCCACTAATAACATGAAGTTTCCCCTGAGTAATATATATATAATGAAACAGCTTCCTTCCAAACATCGGTGGTACACTGCCAAGTAGTAAAGGGAGTTACGGCGGGTTGATGCATTGCAGATTGCAGATTTAAAGCTTTCCCCTTACGTTTTGGATGTGAAAAATCCCCCAAAATGAGCAATAACAGGCTTGTTAGAAGCAGTTAGAAGGTCAAACAGGCTGGAAGTAACCGTCATGAATGTGGCCAAAGCTTTGACAAAATGCAAACAGATCAAGGATATTCGTGAAAAACGTGACTCAATAAGAATAATATGTTCAATTCATATAGTGCCTTTCTCAGACAGCTATACAACAACAGACAGAAAACTCAACAACAAAGACTAACAGATCATAAGATATCCACAATGAGGGGAAATAAAACTTAACTACAAACTAAGTCCAAGACTCGAGTACTACGTGACTGACTTATAGTAATACCAATGTAATTTAGGTGCACCTGTTAGGTACACTTACCATATAGGTTACTTTGTAGCCCATCTGCAGCTATGCACAATGTGTCAAGCTCCCCTCGACCCCATCCATCAATGGAATGGGACCACCATTGGACCACCGCTGAGCAGAAATTATTTGGGTGTTGGACATTTCTCAGCACAGCAGTGACACTGACATGGTAGTGTGTGTTGTGCTGGTACAAGTGTATCAGATGCAGCAGTGTTGCTGAGGTTTTTAAACACCTCAATGTCAGTGCTGGGTTGTATCCAGCCAACAGCATCCTGTGGTCAGAAACTGACACTGATGAAGGTAACAGGATGATTAACACAAATTTTGCATTGAAAAAAATGAGCTATAGTCTCTAACTGTGCACCTACAAGGTGACCAACGAGGTTGGAGTGTATAATTAAGTGTCCAATGAGTGTATATCATTTAACACAAAGTATAACTCAAGCCAGTATAAACATGGTAGCTTTGAGTCCATAAACCGACGGTGAAGACCCATTGATCTTTTAAGCTCTGTATGAGTGAAACACACAGCTTGGCCTCAGGAGGATAAGAAAACCAACTTCTGCAACCTATTTCATTTAAATATATGGATTTATACTGCAATTATACTGTCTAATCTAAGTGCATGATATTATACTGCAATGATAGAAAAGGTAATTTGCTATTTTTCACCGTGCTTTATATTATGTTACCTTAACTAGAGAGAGGTTTGAAGTTGGTATCCACAGTACCAAAAGGCTATTCTCAGGATAAAACACCAGTCAGGGAGTTACATTACTGATCAGTTGCTCTAAGAATAAAAGCTAAAAACGTCATAATTGCAAAAAAGGTAGTGAATATCCAAAATATTGGACTAAATAAAGTCCCTAGATGCCCCTTGTCTACCAGGTGCTTTCTGCTCAATTACTTCTTACTTAGTTCGACCTCATTTTCTAGCACGGTTTCAAGACTGGCTTCGGATTTGTAAGACTTTGTGTACCGCCTATTGTGACTATTGTGTGAAATTAATTAAAAGTCCCCAAAAATGAACCTGCGGTGTAACTTTTTTCTGAGCTGTGCAGCACTGGTTCAGAAGGGAGCTGCGCTAATCCTGTTTCAAAACGAGAGCCACTAGACGAATTCGGCCGTAAATCCGTTATTAATTTGTCCTGTGACAATAACTTCCCGGGATATTCCTAACCCCCTCTCACTGAGGGTCCAATCATTTAGCGCAAAACTACCGGCTAAAACAGAGCTCAATAGTCTCCCGCTGACAGCCAATTGAATCTGGTGCATTGAATCTTCTGCATCCGTTTTAAATGAGCGTTGATTTAGAACACACCCCAATTTCTGATTGGATCAGGAAGTGTTGGCCTCGGACACGGAGACGGTTGGGACCGTGACGGCGGCGTGATTTGATTGCATCGCGCCGCTCATTTGCTTGCTGTCGGATCCGTTCTGAAATTCAATTTAATTTGCGACCAATACGGAAATCAACACTAATTTCCCCGTTAATGAGAATTTAAATGATGAATGCACACAATATGTCTGAGTGAGATGGTAAAAAAAAAAAGAAAAAAAAAACTTTTCCTATTCAGCCCCGCTGTTCTAACGGTGCTCCATCATGGCAGAATTTTTAATCAGGCCCATATTGCTGGTAGCAGATGCTCTGAACAATGATCAGGCTGCCGGATGGGAGATTTTTCGGAGCGCCGGACCGCACGGGTGCCACTGGAGCTGAATTATGCACAGATGTTCGTAGCTGGATGTCAGACATGAGGTCACGGCGAGGATCCGCGCTCCTCCGTCAGGAGCGAACGGAAGCAGCTGGCATCTTTAGCAGAGCCGACACCGTCTCAACTCAGCAGCATCTCATCATCTCATCTTAACAGCACCATCACACGCTTGGGGCGTGGGGGTGGTGGCTCACAGAACTGGACACAGGCCAAAAGGAGGGGGAGAAGATACTAAAATTAATGGAAGAAGAAGTGGAGGGAGGGATGGAGCATGACAGGGTGCTGAGAACTGAAGGAATAGAGAGGAGTGAGAGAAGGGAGTGAAATTGCGAGAATATGATAGAGAAAGAGAGAGATAGAGAGAGATGGAGAGAAAAGAAACGAAAATGGACCAAGAGAAGACAAGAAAGTCGATTTACACTGAGTTGTCAGGTTATTATATATACAGTACCTAACTTGTATCCCACTCAATGGCCATTTTATTAAGTACACGTTCCATATAGGTCACATTGTAGGTAGGCCTATACATTGATGACTGTAGCCCATCTGTTGCTATGCACAATGTATTAGATCCCCTTTACCCGATCCATAAGTGGAAAGAGACCACCATAGGACCACCGCTAACCAGATATTATTTGGGAGGTGGAACTAATAAAATGGAAACTCAGTGTAATAATGATATCGTTTTTTTATGTAGCACCTTTCAAGATTGATTAGGAAAAACCCAAAGACCTTTTACATTTAAATATATATATATAAGAAAAATACAACAGATAAAAAATTTAAAATACACTATAATACAACGCTTCAAAATACATATATACTTAAGATGGATAAAGTTTACCATTTAGTTAAATGGTAAGCTTAGGAAAGTGTAAGTAGTTTTTTAATTTTTATTATAAAGTATATATTATAGTATAAATATGAAATGAGGAAGCAAGGGAGGGGAGAGAAGAATGCATAAAGTGCGAGAGCTGTGCTGAGAACAGAAAGTACGAGAAAGAGGAGCGAGACATGGGAGTGTAACTCGAAGAGTATGTGTGTGTGTGTGTGTGAGAGAGAGAGAGAGAGAGAGAGAGAGAGAGGGTGGGTGGTGGCAAGAAAAAAAATGGCCCGGCAACATGCTACCCGTGGCCTTAATTGCCAGGAGTCAAGAGGAATCTAAATCCTGTCAGCGAGAGTGAGTGAAGGCTGGAGTGGACGAGGCTTCAAGGGCAGAGACAAGCAGCCCTGCCACACTGTGTTTCAACACACAATCCCCAATCAACACGGCCAAGCGGGAGGAGATCTGTGATACTGCAGCAGATAAACAGCTCAGGAAAAAGGCTGTCTGTTCTCCTGTCAGCCCCGTGGAGTGAGCAATGCCCAGCTCAGGCTCCATGCCTGGGTCATCTTCTCTGATTTCAAACCCTTTCTTTGATGAAAACATGAACGGGAGAAGTGATCGCAGTGCTTGGCTTGTGAGCAGTTAGGTTCACACTCATGTAGGAATTCCAGCTCAAACTTGGGATTTTAGGAAACCAATTCCAGAGGCTCTTGAAGTTACACCATAGTTGCTGAAAACCCTGTACAGTGGTGGTCCACAAGTCTGAGACCACATTGAACATCCACCACCATGTTTCACTGTTGGTTTGATCCACTGTGGTATCAATGTCTCTTCTGTTCGTCTCCTAACATAAACCCTTCTATTACTGACATAAATATCAAACTTGGATTCATCAGTAAATAGGACTTTTTCCAGTGATCCACTGTGAAATGCTGCTATGTCTTAGCCCATGCCAA
>JAOUQW010000023.1:2430181-2449249 GCA_028565825.1 Olivaichthys viedmensis
GTGAGTGAGTGAGTGAGTGAGTGAGTGAGTGAGTGTGTGAGTGAGTGTGTGTGTGTGTGTGTGTGTGTGTGTGTGTGGTGTGTGTGTGTGTGTGTGTGTGTGTGTGTGTGTGTGCGTGTGTGTGTGTTAAAGAGGGCGGGAGACACTCACAGATGCATGAAAATATTCAAGTTGCATGAATGTATAAAAGCATGAGTTTAAAGAAACATGACAAATAAATGCAAAGTTCCACTGCAGACAAGAAGATCCCATTGAAAAGACAAAGTGTGTGAGGACTTAATGGGCCATATTGTTCTCCATCAAACTTTTCCCATCATGCCAGATCCACTTTTCAAATTAGTTACAAAGTAGTTAGCATGTTGCTAAAGTTTCAATGCACACCTTTTCCACGTACTTAGCTGAAAATTTTATTAGCATCGGCTCGCAGTTTGGGTCACTAGTGTACTCGATATTTAATTAAACAACTCCTGCTTTACGCTGTCCTCCTGCCCAACGCACTGTTCTTCCACAACTCCTTTCCCACTAGCATGATTCTTCATTAATCAGATCAGGGCTTTTAATGAGAGACTCTGTAAATGTCACTCAGACATGGGTTATTTACTCCAGAGAAAGAGCGCATACATCAGATCAGCATCCATTATCTGCTTCTAAGGATGCTGACTAGCACACTACAGGCAGATCCAAAAGTACAAGTCCACTAGCAAGAACTACGTATACAGTTTATAAAGTGTATAAAGTGTAATGTTTCATATTGACTGAAAGCAGTACGGACGATAAGCAGAAAGCAGAAAAGCTCGCACTAATTAAGTCAATATCAGGCGTTAGTTGTGAGGAAACAACAATTAACACCGCACTACAGGCCAAAAGTTTGAAAGCAAGAAATTTTATGAATCGCAAATCCATAATCAATTTTGCAAATCTGTAATTTGAAACACATTTTTTGTAAATACGCGTCTATGTACACAACTAGCATACGAATCATACAAAGGGACTGTTATCAACAAAGACTATCTTTTCCATATAATACGTAAACCAATGCAAACCAATGGAATATTTAGTAAAAATATATTCGAAACTTTAAAAATCGCTTGCTTCCATACTTTTGGCCTGTAGCATATGTTATAGATAGATAGATAGATAGATGTACTTTATTGATCGCCAAGGGGACATTTGGGAAATTGTTACCCTATGCTCATACCGGCAGCAATTTTTCTCCCTGTGTCGCTCAAATCACTCTACGTTGGTCGCTAGTGGGCGTGACTAGCTTAGCTCCAAGGGCAATGGTTGATATTAGGCCGGGGTTATACTTGCCGCATGACTATGTGTACGTGTGCGGATGCCCCAGCTACTAGAACGTCATTGTTCTAATACTTGCTTGCGTACTTTTCGTACATCTGGAGGATTAATAACTCTGTCCACTAGGGGGCAGGTCAGAGTCGAAACATACCTCGCCAGCACCGCAATACCTTCTTCGACCACTTCCTGTGATTTTGCACAACGAGGTAAACAGTGAAGATGGCGGGAGTTGAGGAGGCTATGATAATGTGTATCTTGAGAAACAGAAACAGCGGCAGCGGCGCCAAAATTCATGGTGTATGAGACCATTAAACCAAGTATAGTATATTATAGTATAGTATAGTATAGTAAACCGAGTATATTTCTCTCGTCCTACCAATCGGCACGTTGCTTCACTATACTGCCCCCGCCATTTATGCTGGTATTGCACCACACGCATGTGTTGCATAAAATTTTTTTGGGACGTGCACAATCGACATGCCCAATGAACCCAGGATACGTGCCATCTTGCGTACACGTACATGTAGTATAACCCAGCCTACAGCAAGTATAACCCCGGCCTACTCAATCTGAACACTTCTGAGTGCCTGTAGCTCAGCCGCACTCTGATTTGTCCGGGTGTGACAGGCCGCAGTTGCACAGTTTTGTTACCCCTCTGACATCAAGACAATATTTACCGATTATTCACGGGATCCAAAGTGTTAAAATGGGAGAGAGCTTTTATTTGGCTGTCTTATTTTAACACTTCCTGTGAGATATGCCACCTCAGGTAGCACGAAGACAGAATTCAAATTCAGCCATTTAATGGGCCGTTTTTTCACTTGCACACCTCTAGACAGGGGAAAAAAGTCAATATGCACGTGGCCGCAACCATCCGTCAAAGCTTATCCGCCAGCGTGCTTTACATTTTATTGTTGGCGTTACATTTCACACCCATTATGGAAAAATGGAATTGTCCTTCCTCGCAATCTAGAGGCAAAGACATTGGTATTCTTTTGTATGTAAAGCCATTATGGGCCAAGAGCTGCTCTTTATTCATATAATCTCATCAAAACTATAGCCTTTGATCCCATTTTGCTCTTTATTTCACAGCCCTTTGCAAAGTGAGATCAGAATCGGTGAAGTGCTTTCTCTTGCCACATTTAACAATTATAAAGCATGTTAAACGTATTATTCCTCTCCATTTGTAACAATAATCTTAGGAGAGAAGTGACAGCCAGTAGGTCTCATTAAACAAGGGTGAGATATAATATCATTTAATGCAAGAAATAATATTGTAAATGGCTGGATTTAGAAGGCAGTGGCCGTACTGCGGTGTTTAATCTTTGTAAATAGATCCCATGAGTGTACTTCAGCTTAAGCCGCTGTTGTTATGAGAGAAGAAGTTCTATTTTATGTCAGGATGTCCGGAAGTCAAGCACAGTCTGGGAATTAAAAATTCTATCCTTTACTTTTAAAATTATTCCAGCACTGCTACATTCACCAAGCCAGCAAATGTCACCAAATTTCCTTTCAACGGTTTCATTGGACGCCACCAGGCTTAGTCAGCTGGAAATATTTGCTGATGCATCAAATCTCATGAAGTTATCCAATACAATGACTCTGAGGTCATCTTACTATTTATCATAATGAAAGCATTGTCTAGTTGGTGTGATTGTCAGTATTGGCATTGGTTTCAGGAAAATAACTAATTTGCTTCTAGATTTAGTTTTTACTAAATAACTCAAGTGATAAATAAATGCATACGCTTCAATTCTGCACATGAACATATTTACTGCAGGAAATATCACCCACAATTCTGTGCTGGGTTCCTGTAAGAAATATCAACATACTCTGAGATGTAGGTGGGCGCTGTGCATCGTAAGCCATGTGGAAAGAGCTTGTCTAGCTAGCACTCGTCGAGAGCAGTCACTCGGTTTTCCGCTAAATTAAACCATCACCGGCAGAAGCTGCCAGAATCTCGGGCCACTGCTCCTTCTACTCTTAACACCAGTCATAAAGCATAAAAAACATCCCGGGAGACTTCAGCCAGCCACAAGCCGTGTCAGCATGGGGAAGGAAGGGAAGAGAAGAGAAAATATGGCAGGAGAAGATGAGATGAGATGAAAGAAAATGGAAAGAAGATATGTGGAGGAGAAAATTGAGATAAAAGGAGATGTGAAGAATGGAAAGAAGATTTGAGGAGAAAATGGAGATAAAAGGAGATGTGAATAAAAGATTGAAGAGGAGATGAGAAGAGAGCAGGAGAATGGAAATGGAATAAGAGTAAAAATGGAGAGGAGAGGAAATTAGATGTTAAGTTAAAAGAATGTATAGAAAAGGAGAGTAGAGAGTAGAGGAGAAGAAGGAAGATGAAAGAAGGTGAGGGGATGAGACAAGAGAATAGGAATGGAGAGAAGATACGAGAAGGTGAATGGAGAGAAGAGAGGAAATGAGAAGAACGGAGATAAAATGAGAAAATATGGACATGGAATACAAGCAAAAATGGAGAGGAGAAGAAATGAGAGAAGAAAATAAAGATTAATAAGTAAAAAGAATGTATTGAAAAGGAGAGGACTGGAAAGAAGAGAAGAGAAAAATGGAGAGGAGATGAATGGAGATGAAAGGAGGGGAGGAGAGTAGGGAATAAGAATGCAGAAGAGATGTGAGGAGAAGAATGGAGATATGAAAAGAGAGGAGCAAAATGGAGATGGAATAAGAGGAACAGAAAGGCTAGAAAGGGAGAGAATAAGTATACAGAGGGGAGAAGTTGAGAGAAATGGAAAAGAGCGGGGTTGAAAGGAGAAAAAATGAGAGGAGAAGAATGGAGATGAGAAGAGGTGAGGAGAAGACAGAATAATAATGGAAAAAGAATGCAGAGCTGAGAAGATGAGAAGAGACGACAAGAATGGAAATGGAATACAAGAAGAATTGAAGAGGATAGAAAAAGAGGAGAAAATGGAGACAGAATAAGAGAAACAGAATGGAGAGGAGAGAATAAGAATGTAGAGGGGAGGAGGGAAAAAAATGAAAAGAAAGAAATTGAGACGGAAAGAATGGAGAGAAGGGGATGGAAGTGAAGGAGAATGAAGAAGAGATGAGAAGAATGGAGAGGAAAGGAGTTGAGAGGAGAAGAACGGAGATGAGCAAACATATGAGGAAAAGAGTGAAGGTGGGGAAAAGAGCAGCTGAAGCTCAGTCCGAATCAGACAAAAGTACATTTTTAAGCATCACTTAAATTCAAAAGATATTGGTGAAACTGAACATATTCATTTTCATTAACTTTAGCATTAACATTAATGCAGTGATGCCACCTATCAAAGTTCTCCTTGTAATAATCAATGCTCTACTATTCATTCCTGCATAAGTTGTCTGAGCTCTGAACACGCAGATGTCCTTGACATGGTGTAGATTTCTCAAATCATTAATATTAATTCCCATGGCTTTTGATTGTTGCATTAAATGAGCAGCAGCGAAGGGGGGATGAGAAAATTGTCATTATCATTTTGAGATCATGGTCAATTTATCTATCAAATAATGAATGTGGTTATGCATGAGGGAACAACGATTACAATAATTAGAGATGAAAAGATTAATATTATTCTGAAATTGTCAAATATATTCAGACGGGGCAAATGTGGACATTTATGCTTTTGGAGTAGCTTTTTAACTCCAAAGGTTGGGCTTGAAATTGGCCATCATGAGACCTGCTAGTTTGCCTTGATTGTGTGGAACACTGATATTTGAATGATTTCCAGCCAGTTATATTTGTGCAGTTTGTGATTTGTGATTTATTAGAAGGAAACAGAAGATTTCCTCGATTCTCCTTTGATGGTGCAGCAGGTCCAGCTGATGCAACCCGATCCTTAACCATTAACCTTTCGTAAATTTTCCTATGAGCTCATCGAAATCTTAGGAATTTACATTTATTCATTTGACAGATGTTTTTTCTCCAAAGCAACTTACAATGGAGATACAATCCAAGCAAGATTCAATCCAAGCATACACCCTTAGAAAAAAATTGGTTCTTTGATTTGTTCCTCTAGGCAAACCCTTAAAGGTTTTATGTAGAACCCTACAACACAGGGTTTCCCTATCAGAGAGGGTTCCAAGTAGGACCTGTTTAGGAAGCTAAGAAACCTTTAACTATTCAAAGACCCCTTCAGAAACCATTTTTTCTAAGAGTGTACAGTAGAGCTGAGCAGTTGAGGGATAAGGGTCTTGCTCAAGAGCCCAATAGTGGTTCTCTGGCAGTCCTGGGATTCAAACATTTCCAATCAATAGCTCAGAACCTTAACCACCAAGTCATCACCATTTGGAGTCGTGAGACCGTGTTGGCTGATGCTTTGTCACTTTCCTCTAGAAATGTCAGCTCGTCCTTGATAATTTATATCGCTAATTTGTGTTTATATGTTTAACGGTTTTACATCTGCAACTTCATGGACTCTTCCTGCTTCGTATATCGTGACATGATTATTTTTTTAACACGAAATCTTATGTGCTGGGCTCGATATCTCGAATGAGCATGAAAAATGGTTTTAAAAATGTCATTATGTTTAGGTTATTTTAACCTGAGAGTCACAATGTGAAATAAAAGTGGAAAGTGTTACAAGGACATTTTAGTCCATGTCACATGCCCTCCTCTTTTTATTAACTGTCACGCCTGCCATCAGGAGGATTCCCAAGCATGGCCAGGGCTTGGTGTGTATTTCTATAAATATTGCTCATAACTCAGATGAACATAATATACAGAGAGCACGTTAAAATAACTTTTACATTTGTATTGTGGTGCTATAAAATCTAAAGACAAAGGCCTGGGTCAAGAAGACATCCATTTCTAAGTACTGAACAGAAGATGAAGGTTAAAGCTGAATGCAGGGTGTGCAGACTGCTGGGGAAACAGGAGCGAGGAACTGTCATCCCAGGCCTAAATTACGCCGAATTCATCTCCGCAATCAGCCTCAGTGCATCTCCCGCCAATCGGCTGCTATTCAGAGACTCAACATCTGCGCCGGCTAGCTGAGCCACCCTGCAACTCTGACGATTTTAGCACACAATTTTTTTTAAATGAGACACTTCACTATCTTCCTTCTTGGTCCAAACGCAGCATAATTGCTGTGGAAAAAAAAATCTGCATACATCGACGAGGGGAAAAGCGTGGTCCGTGCTTGCTGCTATGTTTGAAGCCGCAGCTGCTAATGCTTTGTGCGAGTGTCTGAATTAGTTTCGCCGCACTCACAGAGGCACCGATGGAGAGGGCGATAAGCAAGGCACGCACTCGGAGTCTTGTTGGTTTGAACAGCCTCCTCTGCATCGCTGAAATGTGGGAAGAGAAGCCGGCGTCTATTTTCAAGTCTTTCTTAATGGTGGGTATTGAAATTGTGCAAGTGACGCCAAAGACAAAACACGTGGACTACATTCAGACTACAGGAAGTAATTTCTATAATTGTAGAAAATCGCACCAAAAACAAACTGTTTACTAATTTATTATTGTTCCATGTCGAAATACTATCAAGTTTATAATCTTTTTTATATATATTAATGGACCATTCTTGAAAAAGAAATAATAATAAATGTGGGAAAAAAAAGCCTTTTTGTGCTGGTGTTTGTCTCAGGTTCTGAGTTTTCGAGGCTACTAAAAATAAGGGGGCTGAAAAAATTAGTCAATATAAACTTTCTGGATTGTATTGGCTTTCTTATAATGAACTCGTCAGAGAGGAAAAAAACGATCCAGCCTTTTCTGAAAAGAAATACCTCTGATTTAGTGCTGAGGTCTTTTCTGTTAAAAAATAAATTTAAAAAAAAAAGGCCCCGGCCTTGTGAAACACATTTCATATTACGTTTCACACTAAAAGGGCAGACTGTGTGTGTTTTTCTGGCTCTAATCTAAAAGATCTCTTTACCGGTGGCCCCATGATGGATGTTGGCTGGAACGCTGCAGTCTGTGGCTTTTGACAATTGCCCGGCCTTTTCCTCCACAAAAAAAACGGGGCAATCATGTCACGAGGTCTCTTGCTATTTTTCACAGATAGTGTTTTGATGGCCTGGGAAGAAAATAGTACTATTTACTTCCCCCTCCCCCCAGTCTAAAGCGCGCTCCTATTGGGTGAGCGAACAACTCCAGACTAAACACGGCAAATCTCGTGGCCTCAGTTTCCCTCGCTCGCACTTCCAGGTGAAGCTTAATTTAGCGTGAGACTTCTCGATAGGTACTCAACGCTTCAGGAATGTTCCCAATAAAACGTCGGGGAACGTGTCACCGCCAAAAAATGTACTAAAGTGCAAGTCTTCTAAATTAAGCTGTTTATTAACAGCAGGCTGTCTTGCACCTAAGGATGAATTTTTTATTTTTTTTACCCTGCCCTGTGCTTATTAAGTGTTGAGCTATGCATGCAGTTGGACTTCCTTAAACTACTTGTGCTGATGTGGTCAAAACAACTTGGAAACACAAGGCCAAAAGGGCTGTAAAATTTAGGAAAATACACGTATTGGCAAAATTGCCTGCCTCACAGAGATTCATCTTTTGAACACAATTTCATGTGTAAAAGCTAAAGAGAGCCCGCTCGTACACACCTACGCAGAAGAAAATGTCTCCTTAGAGGTACAACAGGGGTCCTTAAGGTCCAATTATGTACCTTTTAATGAGTTTTAAATGAGTTCTACATTCATTTTCCCAGGTTAAAAGTACGTACCAAGGGTGCAAAAGACGTACCACAGTGACAGGTACTTGATCCTGAAAGTTATACCTTATTACCTTTTTTCTCTGAGAGAGTGAGGCAGAATCCCAAGTGTGTAGATGAGTAGTTGAGGTCACAAGCGTGGAACCTTTAATGCTGTCATTACAGTCAACTCCAGAATTTTTGGCACCCTTTAATATAATAAGTAAAAATGACTGTATTACATAAACTTTACACACAATGACTAAAATTTTCCATTTAAACAACTACCTCTACTACTACTTCCTCTAACAAAAAATAGTTCTCATGAAACCTTAATAAGAATAGTATTTTTTTTTTCAATTCATTCTGTGGCAAATTATTGACACCCCTAAAGAATATTTAAAATACATTTAAACAAATTGTCATCCTTTTTAAAAAATGTTATAATTTTTCTTTTTTTTTTATTTATTTGCTTAGTCTTCAGGAACTCTCCTGTTGCCTGTTAACATGTTCTGTTTCCCTGGGGTATAAATATGAAGTTGCACACATGTAAATCCAAAGAGCACATGTAACACAAAAGAGACAGATGGTTGTTAACCTGCACATGTCAGGAAATGGATATGCAAATAAAAGCAGGTAAAAAACACATTAAGCACAATGAGAGCCATAATAAAAAATGTTTAACAGTCTGGAAGAGTTGAAAATTTGGCAGAGGGATGACACATGACCATACTGACACCTGTGATTCTTGGGGTTGTTGAGTTTCAAAATAACAACAAGCTGTTTGGAAGGGTTGCACAAAGGAATTCCGTCTTAAGAGCAATCCCACAAAATTCAGCGCCTCAATTTCACCAAGTTTTATTTAAATTAGAATTGGAATCATGTATTGTGGTCAGATAAGTCCAAATCCAAGTCCGAACTTTTTGGGGTTAAACACCATCAGCATGTTTGGTGAAAAAAGGGGACTGCAAACAAGGAAAAGCCCCCAAAGCCACTTTACAATATGTTGGTGGATCATTAATGCTTTGCAGCTGGTGGTACCAAAAAAAAAAGGAAAAGGCCCTATGAAGGGTTAAGTAGAAAACAAATTCAGGTACACAGTAATGAGCCACATCAAGATTGTACATCTCAGAACAAGTGGACTGGAAAAGACTGAACACGATTCAGTCTTTATAGATCATTGGGGTCAATGCATACGGCACTTGCCTCTGCCAGGGTTATTGTTCCCACACCCTCTCTTCTTCAGCTCCTGCTATGATGGTGTTTTGCCTTCCAGCATATGATTTTACCGTGTCTGCAACCCGAATGGAAGCAACGTAATTCCATAATAAGACTCTTCTCCGCACTGGATTGCACTTATTTTACAGTTGGTGATAAAATTGCTATGAGTTTCCACATATGCAAGGCCAAGGCAAAACAATTTCCCCTCACGTTCATGTTTTATGCGCAAAATGAGTGAAATTGTTTTTGCTCATTTCCCCGACGTGTGTGAGGGAATCTCAACAGGCGCATGGTGAAGAGGACTCTAATTTGAGGTTGGCACAAAAAGTATGGCACACTCAATCATAACGGTATTTTTTTTTTAAAATGTTTTTTCTCCCCTCATTTTGTCGGTCTGCCCTTTGTTTTCGCCATCGTAATAAGATTTCCTGTTTTTGAAGCACTGCCCTTGGTTTATGTCACTCAAAAGGACTGTGAGGGATGTTCTTCAAAGCGTCTTGTTTTGTTTAGAGACCAAAGGAGGAACATATTTCATCCCGTAATGAGACCCGGCGAATGTGTCATCCCTGCAATTACCGCCCAATCACCCACTTTAATAATCGATATCAATGAAAGTGGAGCATCTCCTCTACGCTGCTCCACCTGGTCTTGCCCCAGTTCTACTTAACATTCCACCCGTGCAAATCATGTGGTAATTAATTCCTAATAAGTGTTAGAAATTGCCTAATTGCTTCTCGTGCCAGGTCCAGTCAGAAGCAAAGGTGCTAATGGTGCTCTCTCTCGCGCTCTCTCTATGCCACTTCTACCCGGCAAAAACAACACGCGCACAGGATCTCTGCCTTAGCCGGTGTCTTTTAATTAAAAGCTGCATGCAGTACAGAGTCTTCACGGCATCCCAGCTCTCCATGCTCCCTTTGAGGTTTGGGCCCATGACAACGTGGGCCGTCCCCTTCGGAGTTCAATTAATTACAATACGTGGCCTACTTTAGTCTGGAAGAATGAGAGGGAGGCCGGGGGAGCCTTTGAGAAAACGCACAGAATTAAATGCTTGTATAGCGCATTTCTTTCTCAAAACATGGAATGAACTGTTTGTATCTGTAAACGCCTGTGTGATAAGCATCTTTAAATCTTTCACCTCTAATCTGCCTTTTGATTGAGCATCATTTAGCATGTCTAGTCACTGTGGGTGTATCCTTTTGTTACTATCTCAACGTAATCATTTCCATTCCATTGTTTGTTTAAAAAAAGAAATGTGTGTGTATGTGGTGGTAAGCAGGTATAGAGATCCACTCACGCTCCCGTCAAAAACGACTCCCAATTGCAGCAATCCTGAGCGGCTTCGGGTCACCCCCCATGTGACCGCTTCAAGACAAATCCGCCTTCGTTATTGTCCGTTTCATGCTTGCGGACCAAAGCTAGGCTTTAGAGCCATCGGCTCTATTCCCCTCTCCGTCTCTGTCTATCCTCTCATCCTGTCACTTCCTTTGTGTCTGAATAATGAGGAGAGTTTCTGCACTTTGAAATTGGAGATATGACAAACAAAAGTGGCCCGTCTCCTTTATCTCGCCGTCTACACCAAAGATAGGATTATGCTTTTGGATTTAATTGAAAGTGAAGCTCTTTCAGTCATATTTCATCTAAGGCCTTCTGGAGGTTTCTCCCCATCTATCAGGCGCCTCTGTGTTCCTGTTGGAATGTAGATGGTCTAAGCAGGACTAATTTCTTTGGCCCAAGTTTTCTCCGTGGTAGTGTCCTACATGAGGGAGCAATTCAATTTGATCCAAATTTATTGTCATTACACATATAGACAGATGTGGAGAATAATTAAATGCTTTTTTTAATGCTAGCTCAGGTGCTGATCAACACACAACAGTATAGAAAGTGCAGTTATACAAACATTTAACCATTGATACATCTGTTGTAATTATGCCTACTCGCTTCTTACAGTGGTGACTCAGTAGTCTCTGGGGCCATATTTCCCAGTTTGAATACTGGGAAAACTCCTTCCTAATGATGCATCTGGGGGCAAGTTGTTTTATTTATTTATTTAATTGTTTCTGCTAATTGGCTTTGAGTCCTTTGACTCAAAACTAGTAATAAAGCATGTAATACAAAGCAGGTCTTCCCAAATGTAACTGGACCAAGTAACTAAAGCACACAATTCCTGTTTGTAGCATGATACATTTAAAAATGGTAATGTTACAGACATGGACCTTCCTAGATGGATGACGACAAACAGTAACGTTAGCTTACATCCATTTGACTCCTCTTCTCGTGATACTGAGAAGACATGCGTTTTGTGTGGAATATAGATCAAATTAAAAAAATTATGAGTATCTTCTCCGCTGTATTAATTACCCTTTTCTATAGCTGCTAACCATTATTTGCAAACGGTCAACATTTTTTTCTATGGTAAACAGTAAAAAACAACACCTCTTCATATATCCTACATTCGAATATGCTGCACTCTGCCATTCTTCAATTGAATTGTTGTCCTTGATAAAGAGGCTCTGACTGAGCTAGTGGTGTAAGTGGTATAGGATGGAACATGGTGGGGATTCCCAATGTTACTTTCCATCACAGTATGCGTAATGCATGCTGAATATTGTAGTGGCAGAACATTGATGGGCGTAAACGCAACAATAATACAGAATCGTGAATTCTGCCAAAATGCTGAGGCTGAGTTATGCAATACTGCGCAACTGAATACTTCATAACATAACAAATAACATATTAAGGCCCTGTTGTACTAAGATCCCAAATAATGAGTGCTAATTTGCTAATTTCCTATCATTTAAATGGGATAAATTTTGTGCGCAATTAGTGAGCGTGTTGTAGGTGATTTACAAAGAACAATTATGTAAATTACGTCACCTGCAAAGTGTAAATGAGGTTTTTGTGTGTGCTATTTGTTCTTGATGAACATGACGAGTTCAGATCTCTAAGAGACTCCCTAAGGAGTGAAACTGAAACTGAAATATTATTCATTCACTCATATTTGATTGAATTTTGAACATTATTCATATTCTCTGCTCTTTAGGCAGCCAGGATTGTTTGTGTCTGCCAGTCTCTATAGCCCGAGTCTGTAGTTCGTCAGTGTGGTTCTCAGCGTTCTATCAGTCGCCGTGCTCATGTAGTCTGCCAGTGTACTGTCTGTTAAGGGCCAAATAGCATTGCATTTTGCTCTGTGATTTTGTCTGTGTTTCCCAATAGGTGATGTATTGTTGTTGAGCTGTGCTGTAATTTGGTTGGTTCTGATTGGCTTTGTTGTTTTAATCTGATCCTGAGCCTGTGAGGTGGTAGTGCGTGACGGTGTGTGTTGGTGTGTGTTGATAGGCCTAAACAGTGGCTCAGCACCAGTTGAGTGAGGGGACAATTATCTTTGCTCAGCTCTTGGTGTTGCAGAGCTTTATAATGATATGAGTGGGGGTCGCTATTTCTTAGGTGGTTCCAGAATTTAACTGCCCTTTTTTGTATCTGTATTATTAATGGATATCGGCCTAATTCTACCATGCATGCATTGTTTGTTGTGTTCCTGTGCACCTTTAGGAGGTGCTTACAGAACTCTGCATGCAGAGTTTCAATTGGATGTTTATCCCATTTGCCAAACTCTTGATTGGTTTGCGGACCCCACACTTCACTGCCATACAGGGCAATTGGTTCAATTAATTCAATTCAATATTTGTCATGGTCAGCATTCACTTACCTACCTACGAGTCATCACGTCATCAGAGACAAACTCATCACTCACTTATTTTAGCAAGCCACATATTGGCTGAAGAATGTTGGCCAAATTCCTGCAAAATGGCTTTCAAGTTAATGAATGACATATCAAATTGCCTATCAATTTTGCGTAGAGTGCTTCTTTAAGTAAAATCATAACACTCATGAATCAGCCAGCGGGCTCGCGCACTGACAGAGCTACAAGGTTTTAAGGCTTGATTGACCATGTTTAAAAATTTATGTTTATAAACTTTGGCAGTGGCACATGAAGTTGTTCAATGTTAAGACATTAAAATTCAAAGTATGACTCAATAAAAATAAATACGGTGTTCCAAGCAAATGGATCTTCATGACATGGACACAACATTCTATTCCATGACAACAAAGGGAGTATTGGTATTATTTTGTAGAAGTCTTGAGACCAGGGAACCAGACTCCCTGAGATCTGTAGTATATGATTGCATTGAGGCATTTCAGACTGGTTGGAAAGGGAAAGGTTTCTGCAATCAGGATAACTGGAAGCTCAAGAACCAACACGGTTGATTCATTGGTGACTAGATGGTTTTCATTATCACTCAGTGTGAGGATGAGCTCAGGATATCTGTAGGAGATCAATATAATAGCCAAGGTTTTGGAGATCGGTAAAATAACCAGGATTTGAGATTGGTAAAATAGCCAGACTTCGAGATAAGTAAAATAGCAAGGGATCAGGAGATCTGTAAAATAGCCAAAGTTTGAGATTGGTAAAACATCCAGGATTTGAGATTGGTAAAATAGCCAGGCTTTGAGATAAGTAAAATAGCAAGAGATCAGGATTGATAAAATAGCAATAATTCAGGAGATGAGTAAAATATCCAGGGTTTGAGATTGGCGGAATAGGTAGGGTTCAGGAGATGGGTCAAGAGTTTGGTAGAATAGCTGAGGTTCAGGAGGTAGGTCAAAAAGCCAGCATTCAAGATTGTTAAAGTAGCCAGGGTTTAGGAGGACAGTAAAATAATTAAGGCTCAGGGAGATCAATATAATAGCAATGGTTCAGGAGATCAGTAAAATAGCCAGAGTTTAAGATAAAATAATAATACAGGTTAGTAAAAACAAATTAAGGTTGGTAAAATAGCGATAGTTCAGGAGATTGGTAGAATATCTAGGGTTCAGGAGATAGATCAAATAGCCAGCATTCAAGATCGTTACAATAGCCAGGTTTCGGGAGATCAGTACAATAACCTGGGCTCAGGATATCGATAAAATAGCCGGAGTTCAGGAGATTGGGAGAATAGTTTGGGAGATTCTAAAGATGGTGCATTAAACGATGGTCCAACGTTCCAGCATATTGTGGCCAATTGTGTTCGGTGCAGTGTGTGCAGTATTCATATGGCATATATTCTGAAAGGGAGCATAAGCATATGCGCTGCTGTTTAAAGATGAACTGTTTAAAGATTATCCCATTGCTAATGAATTTATTTCTCTCAACACCTCTCATTTTGTCATCAGCCCAAACGAGTGCTACGACTGCTGTTTCGTCCTGCATGTGTGAAGTGATCGATAGCGCAGCTGAGCTAAATTCAGGATGAAACATCAGGCTACCATCTGTGCTAGCGTCTAATTGACATATATTTTTGCACAAGCAGCAGGGTGAGACAGTGTGCTGACAAAGAGACCATCTTGCTGCTGCATCGTCCTCCTGTTGTGTGCTTGTATACGTATGTGTGTGTGGCAAATACCAGCGCGCACACACAGGACCCTGGGGAGCACACAATGCAACTCCACTCGTTCTAAATGAGATTCATTGGCCTAATCTAATACGAAAACAGGTTTTTTTGACCAAATTACTCTGATTCGAGTCTCCAGACAATCTCGAGAACCTTCTGGACTATCAGCGAGCTGAGCAAACTGCACTCTGCAAATCAATTAGCGGCTTTCCAGGTTCGGCGATGTGATTGAACCTGGGTGTAATGGAGAATTCAGGCTAATTAAATTGCCAGTGAAGATATTAGGTGAAAATGAGAGATTTGGGGCTAACGGCCTCTGCAATTGTACACTTAGCAGATTACATTGCATCGGTTGTGTCTTGTGAGTCTGTAAAACTGAGAAACGGTGTAGGATGCTGTCATTTATATTTTCTGCAATCCTAACGGTTATGTAAAGGAATTTATATCCAAAACACTGTGTTCAAAGTTTTTCTCATTTAAGTTAAATGTCTCTGCTAATGCAATAAACCACAATGATCTCCAAATCATTTGTATCTTTTGTGACGATCCACCGAACCACCCATCATATATTTAGTGAAAATGATTAGAGCTCAGTAAGAGACAACGTCCCATCGATTTGCGTTTCGCTCCACTGTTACATCCGTGTTTCTTGACGAGGAGGTGTGATTCCATCAGCTCCGTATCGACTTCTCTACACAATCTGCACACCCCAGGCCTGACGGCTCCTCTTAAACGCCCTGATTTATGGCCTTTGTATGGAGAGCGTTGGTGGTGGTTGGTGAGGGGAATGAGATTCACACAATAGCGGCCACACATGAAGTAATAGATTCAGGTAGTGGAGGATAAATAAGCAGCATCCAACGTGGCTCAAAGCCCTCCCCAGGACAATTTTTTTTTTTTTAACCTTTGCCTAGCAGTTTTGCTGATGTGTTAGCCTGTGCCTGTGTGTATAAATGAATCTCAATTTCCATTATTAATTCTCCATGTCACTACGAATTTGTTTCTAAGCCGCCCTCTGCAGGTCATTTTTTGCTGCGTACAGTGGAAGGCTTATTAAGCGGGGAATGTCTTTAACACCCAGGTGGGTCAACTGACTGTACCTCCACTAAAAGTGCTAAACAAAGTGAATAGATCCATTGTGTCAGAGATTGCTTAGAAAGACAGATGCGTTGGTCCAAAGTGACTTACAAGTGAGGCAGAGTGCAATCTAAGCATCAAGCTGTGCAAGCTGAGGGTTAAGGGCCTTGATCAAGGACACAAAAGATCTCAAAATGACTATGTGGTACCTCTTTTCACCGACATGGTTCTGGTGCTGGCGCAGGAGCTGGGTCAGGGAACCAGCAAACCTTTTTAAGAACCGGCTGACCCATTACATAGTCAAATGTGCAAGTTACCTAACAAACAGGGTAAAAAAATAATAACAGTGGAGGATTTTGGTCTTCTGACTTTGAGAACATATTTTACCATCCATCAAATACTACACAGTGACCTGAGACCTTTATTATTTATACAGGTCTCATTATTTATGAATGGTGAAAATAAAACCATTCATTATTTATTCAAATCCATGATAAAATGAACAGTCATCTTCAGTAACTGCTTTATCCTAGTCAGGGTCGCAGTGGAAACACTGGGCGCAAGGCAGGAAGACATCCTGGACGGTAGTCCATCGCAGGGCATCTCACACACATACACACTCACACACTCATTCATACTTGGGGGCAATTTAGAGTAGCCAGTCTACTTACCGGCATGTTCTTGGGAGGTGGAAGCACCTGGGGGAAACCCATGCGGAGAACACACAGACAGTAAACGGAGCTCAGGATTAAACCCCGGACCCTGGAGCTGTAGAGCACCAACACCACCTGCTGCACCATCGTGCCACCCTTAAGGTTAACATATACATGCATAAACATACATCCCAATTTATACAAGTTGATGTGCATAATTGACTCCCAATGTAATAGTGTTCCATGTCACTACAAATTTTGACAAAATAATACTCAAGATGTTATATTACTGGGATGTAGAGAATAGGACAACACCAACCGAAACGCTTGTTAGTGCTGTCCTGTCATGGAGACAAGCGATGTTGCGCAGCCATGTGGAACCATATTAACCAAGCCATGTACTAGGACTACAAGTAACACGTCCAGCCATCTTTATATATGGTGGCACATTTCTCCAAAAGCTATTTTTAAGTGATACAGCAATTTAACAGTTCCGCTATTTCAAGCAGTTATATATAGACGCGTCTGGCTACTGGGAATATTGGCCAAAAACGGGTCTGTGGCTTAGATTGGATGAAATGTGAAAATATAGACCCTATTTAGGGACAATTGCTGTAGTCCTTATTAATTCCGAGGCGGTGTAGCTTGTCTTACTCTATTTTGGGGACTTCATAGGAAGTGAGTGACAGCTGAGCTTTGCCATCTTGTTCATCCTGATGCTGCTGCTGTTCTGTGTAGTTAGTGTGTGCTGTGTGACTTGCGCTTGCAGTTAGTTGGCGTGTTGCATAAAAACGATGTTGTGTGCAAAATTTTCATGATGTTTTTGCATGTGCTAATAGTTCTCGACAGCCGTGGCGAGTGAAACTGAAACTTTGCAATTACGCGTTAAGTATAGCTTGAAAAACAGTTCAAAATACGCTATGAAGGCAAAATTAAAGAGTGCAGACATGAGTGTGTGTTCTGGATATAAGGTATCTGTAAATAAAAACCTCTTCACGGGTTCTTTATATGCTGTTGGCATGGTTTTATTTTGTCTTCCTGAATAGCGGACAATGAGATTACGCAAATTTAATACCTGCCCTTCAGTCGCATCCATTTATACACACAATGGCCGTTCCAGAAGTGATTTTTCAGAAGTTTGTTGAAGTAACTCTACAGTAAAATACCTCTATAATAAAATGCCATCTATGTGATGCCTCCTGTTTATATAAAAAACAAAAAACAAAACTAATTTCCATACCATAAAGTGATGTGGTTTAAGTTTATGCTTCTATATGGTCATGCATTGTACACATGCTATCAAACCCGTTCGCTGTCATCCAGAAGAACTCATTTTCCACAGACTTTGTGGCACCAGACAAGCTACCTACCTGACATACATCATCCTGGCCGGCATATTAATTCATCAATTTCCCAATAGCCGCAATAAACAAAGCAAACAAAACAAACTGCCGAGGAGGAGTTAAAAAAAAAAAAAAAACCTCCCTCTGTGTCAGCCTGCAGCATTATAGCGTAGTCAAAAATCTGACCTAGAAAGACAGAGAGTAAGAGAGAGAGGGTGAGAGAGAGACAGCAATCAAATGAATCAGGTGATATAGAGAGAAAGAGGGAGAAGCCAGACAGACAGACACAGAAAAAGGGAGAGCAATCAGAGGAAGAAAGCCTGCGAGTGAAAGTGATCCAAGTAGAGAGACAGTAATCAGAGGGGGTAAAAAAGCCAGGAAGAAGGACAGGGATTAAAGATAGACAGAGACATAAGGAGAGAGACAGTAAGAAGAAGGAGAAGAAGAAGAAAGCCTGAGAGCAAAAGAGAAAGAAAGATATTAAGCCAGACAAAGAGACACATGGAGAGAGAGAGAGCAATCAGGGATGAAAGACGGAGAAAGAGAGAACGAGAGATTAAAGCCTGACAGACAGACACAGGGAGAGAAAGAGGGCAATCGGAGGAAGAGAGACGCCAGACAGACAGAAAAGCCAGCCAGCGTGAGAAAAGGAGGGAAACAGCAATCCGAGGAAGAAAGCCTGAGAGAGATGAGGAGAAAAAAAGAATAACTTTATTTGAAATATGGTGACATGTTTCACTCAAGCCGCCAGACTCCTCATTACAGGGAGCTCCTTTAACGTCAGCTGTCACGGTTCATCAGGCTGCGCCGGGTTAAGGGCAAAAACAAACAGCTGCCATCTCTCTCAGTGGGGAGCAGTGCAGGTAAACACAAAATAATATTCAGGTCCTCTCCACTTCCACAGTGAGCCTCCATCGCTCTCAGACTAACCCAATATCTCCAGACTGTATTATTAAAAGGGAAGAAAAAGATAGTGTTTTTTTCCAAGAGGAAGCAGCCAGCACTAGAATTTCAGAGCATATCATTTCACTTTTGACTGCAGGGTCAAGACTGAGCCCTACAGCTAGTGGCCCAAGATGGTGGACGAGCGGCATGGAGAAATCCAGTAAACAGCACTGTGGTTTAGATAAATCACAGCGGTGAAGATTAGCTAAGATACTGAACACAGTAGAGGTGAAGAACTATCTAAACTTCTATAACCAGTGTTAAGGATTTGCTTAATTTCTATAAACAGCGTTGAGGATAAGCTAAACTTCTGTAAACAGCATTGAGGATTTGCTAAACTTTTGTAAACAGCATTGAGGATTATCTAAACTTCTGTAAACAGCAATGAGTGGTGCAGTGGTGGCTCAGTGGTTAGGGCACTGGGCTACTGATCAGAAGGTCGTGGGTTCAAGCCTCAGCTCCACCA
>JAOUQW010000023.1:2471506-2489630 GCA_028565825.1 Olivaichthys viedmensis
TAACAGAAGGGTTTATGTAAGGAGACGAACAGAAGAGAGCTTGATACCACAGTGGATCAAAACAACAGTGAAACATGCTGCTGGATCTTCAATGTGGGCTCAGACTTTTGGACCTCACTGTATGTATGTTGCGAGCAGAGCTTACAGAACCAACGCAGCTAGTAGCTGACAAGTAGGTTCTACGGTTGCTGATGTAGCAGTCGCCAGCATTTTAGCAGGGGTTTTTTTTCCATCCCATCCAACAATATCTATCCTTGCTCTCTATTGACTTGCGATAAACGTAACGTGTTTTGTTTTAGCCGGTTAATACATTTCTTAGTGGCACGACGCACCTTGATGCTTTAACTAGTAGCTTGTTTCAAAATCCCGACATGGAGCGAGCCGCGGGCCGGCCCTTTTCAGCATCAGTAACACGCAGTGAGGTGGAAACGTGGATGAAACTGAGCAAAAGGAATATATTGTCACCTCGTCGGGGATTTGAATACTCGCTCATTTTCTCTGCTGGGTAATGCTCTTAACTCTGTAACTAGCTCTGCATTCTTTTGAGTTAAATTACATTAGCCTTCACTTTTTAGCCTAGTTAATGAATTTTTCCAGGCAATCAGAACACGGGACTGGGCCAGAACATTGGAGCTTTCACTTGCCTGGTGGGTTAGCTAGTGAATGTATGATTTGTGGCCCCCCCCCTTCACACCTCGTTCAGCTGGCTCCTGTTCGGGCCGGTTCTTGTTTTTGGAAAAATGCCATTGGTCTCACGATTGAGTGACTCATTTTTTTCCCCCTGCATTTTTCTTCTTCTCCAGCTTCGTCAGTTGTCTCGCGTAAATCATCCCAACATTGTGAAGTTGTACGGCTCCTGTCAAAGTCCTGTAAGTCCTCAGAGCGATTCTGCATACAAGAATCACGCATTTATTGTGAACATTTCAGAAGAGCTTTCTTTTGTACACATGTTTTATATGTATATCATTATATGGATGCCTCTGATTTGAAAATTTCATATTTGGGTCTAAATGGTAAAAAAAAAAAAAAATTATAACAAATGATTGCATGCCGATAACTTTTACACAAAATCGAAACTGACTTGCTCAAGGAAAGACAGAAAACCAATGGGAGCACTATACGTGTTGTTCTAAACATGTCTGTATTCGGTTGGGACTTTCGATATTTTTGTTACTATGCAGAAATCACTCATTGGAAATGGTCTCTCTGTCTCCCCTCCCTCCTCTCTCTGTAGGTATGTCTGGTAATGGAATATGCCGAAGGGGGCTCTCTGTACAATGGTAAGTAGATAACAATGAAACATTTTGGAGACTTGTTTGTTTTGGGTCTTAAAGAGGAAACCTTGACATTCAGTAGACTTGAGATCAAAATCAAAAAGGTGCATTAATAATGCTTGAATAGCATGAACTTTATGATCAGGTCTCTGCTGTTTAACGTGACGAGCACCTCGCTATGCTCTGCTGCTGTAGTCTGATTTCTGGATCATTTCCCTGCACTGCTTTTAGTCTGTGTCTGATCAGTTTTTGCTGATCAAGTCTGATCAGCGAAAACAAAAATCACATTCGGCCATGCCCCAATTTCCCCAAAGAATCATAGCGAAAAAGGCTAGGATATAATAAGATGGCAGCAGCGTTCGTCACTGTCTCTAATGGGTGTGGGGATTCAGCATTCTGGAATTCAGAATTTTGGGAAGTTTGTCTAGTCAGCCTCGGATACACTGTACCACACTTTCTGACTGATTTTTGCAGATTTTAATGGCGACTGCAAAAATTGCAGAGCATGCACTAACGACTACGGATAGCACAATAATGGCTAGAAATTGCGCATTACCCAACTAAACTAAACACACCAAACTTGCATAAAAAACATGTGCTTTCCCGTTACTAGTAGACGACGATAGCAAAGCAAACATGGAGGTCTGATGTCTGCCACTTGGCTTTTTTCATAACACAGAACAGTGCAGCGCAACTCTGCTAATAACACGTCGAGCGAAAAATAAAGACGCGACCAGACTTGAAGAACATTTTTTATGTGCTATAGCTGGAGAGAAAACCACAGGTCATAGCCACAATGTTAGCCAAAGACTCAGTCATTTTCATTAGTCTGCATTGTTGCAGTAACTAGCTAATTAGCTCGTCATACTTTTGAGGTTTGCTACGCTAGCTACCACTTTTTAGCCTAGTTAATTCGGCTTCCGGGCAACCAAATCACAGGACTGGACAAAGCACATTGGAGCTTTCGCTTGCCTGGTGAGCTATCTAATGAGATTATGATTTACCCACCCCTGGATAGACTCCGACTCACTCACAACTTGCTTGAAACACGATTTGGGGGCATAAAATCAGAGTCTGTGTCCCTTTCATGCTTTTCGATTTTTTGTGCGAACCGTCGACCCCAACTGCTCCAAAAAAATCTGCAGACTAGGCCCGACCAGTACAGACTCAGTTAGCAAATCATTATTGTCATGCCTACATCTTAGAAGGTCGAATGTCACCTCCTACACATTCAGAGGCACTTTGCTTACCCACTTATGTCCGTAATGTAATATTTTTCTAGAAACGTGTGCTTCTACAGACTCTTTCTGTCCTCTCTTTTTGCTCTCCAACGGTTTCGGCTTGCGATTGTGTGGTTGATGTTCCTCTCTGTTCCACGCAGTGTTGCACGGCGCAGAGCCGCTCCCGCATTACACAGCATCTCACGCCATGAGCTGGTGTCTGCAGTGTGCTCAGGGCGTCTCCTATCTCCACGGCATGAAACCAAAGGCGCTCATTCACAGGGACCTCAAGCCACCCAAGTAAGCCCTCCACCAGTCACAGTCAAGTCAGCGAAACACACAGCTCGTTGCCATATTTAGTCTATCTGCCATCTTTATTTAATTGTCTTGAGTTTTTATTTTCCTTACAGGACATTCAAGACCGTATTCAATAGAATATTCAAAAATGAAAATATTTCATAGCACCAAAGTATGCACTCCGGGCACGTCCAAAATCATGTATAACGTATGGTAGCTTAGTTTTTTTTGACATGCTATTTAGCATTGTAGTAGTGTGTGCAGTTTTGAATTTAAGCACACACTTCGTGACATTGTTTGCACTTCTTTCTCACTCGCACACCATTACTTAAGTGAATAGTCAAGCGCTCCCTGGCTCAGACACTTTTACGCCAAGCCAAGTATGCACTTCATACCAGTGTCTGTCTGTGTTATTGTTCATCTTTTCACTCTCTCTCCCTTTCCTCTTTAGTCAGACACACTCGCTAATGTATTCTGATTCACCAGATCAACCGAGTGTGTCATGTTTAAGGCACACCGCTTAAGAGCTACGCTATCTGTTTGCCGTCCGTCATGAATCACACACTCGCTCCGCTCTTCGAATGATCTGGATCTTGTGGCGCAGATGATTTGCCTGTGTTACTAGTGCTTGTTGATGGTAGGGAACTGATTTTTAGTGAACAGAAGTTTTTCATCTAGGTCTGGCCAGTTTGACCTGAAGACATCTGTAACGGTATGTTCTTCAGCCGCGTGGGCCAGGAACCGCTAATTATTTGTCTGTAGTTACAATGTGGTGTTTAAAATTCTCTAAAATATCTAATGCTTTACACCTCTGAATCTCGTATCCAGATTAGGTGTAGCAGTGTCTAGTTCAGTGTGTGTCTGGCAGGGCAGGGTGTGTTGCTTGTTTTGCAGCTCGTTATTGGAAAAGCATCTGGAAACACAGTGGCCTAGCAGCTGTTTCCCTTCCTACAGAGTCAACGCCACATACACGCAGCATATCGAGCATCAATTAAACGCTGTTCTTTTTTTTTTTATAGAGAGCTGTGTCTTATCTGTAATGAGAGATATTGCACGGCTTTGATCATCGATTATGTGTAATTTAATTGCCTCAGCTCTTTTATTTATTTATTTGTTAGTTGTCTCTCTGTCATTACTGTATCATTACCTTTAAATGGAGTGTGTGTGCTCTATCATGGCTCGTCCTCTTGCTTCCAAACCCAAATGTTGTTCACTTAGAGAGTGCTTATTTCTTTTATACCGGCGGGGTCGATTCTGCATCGATCATTTATTGACTCCTTGTCGTGCTCTTTTTGTTGAAGTAGAATCAGGAATTAGAGTCCTTTCTATCCAGACCTGCTCCTCCGCTCTTATTTTTCAGGCCCTGAGAAGTGTTTCGTTTTTTTTTCATCCACGTTAGCGTTTTTGTTTACCTGAAAACGACGAAAAGCCTGTCTGATCAGCTTGGTTATGTTCTCTGTGCCATTCCTGCAGTCTGCTGCTGGTCGCTGGAGGCACTGTTCTCAAGATCTGTGACTTCGGAACGGCGTGCGACATCCAGACGCACATGACCAACAACAAAGGCAGCGCAGCCTGGATGGCCCCCGAGGTGTTCGAAGGCAAGTAGGAGGGAGAGTGGCATGCAGATAATCAGGCGTGAGCTGCCCTAAAGCACCGTAGCACAAAGATCATCCTAATGCGCTGGAACTAGTATGTTATTAAAAATTCTGTCTTATGTAGGACACGAACAGTGTGTGTATGATGCCTCCCTCCCGCCACGCTTCCTTTTAAAACACGAGCTTGTGGTCTGGTAGGAAATAAAAACCCATGTGTAGCATCTGTTAACATTGTAGCATTTCTGAATTATAAAAACGCATCAAATATTGACATTCGACACAGCAAACGTGTGTTTAATGTAGAGCAGTGGTCAGCTGATCTTGCCTGAGGACCCACGTTTTTGTCCTTTAGCATCAAGTTCTGACTCAAAATCAGTTTTCACTTTCATTTTACAAAAGAAATAGCGCAGTAATAGGTTGCAGGTCTCAAACACAAGTTGTAAGCAGGAAACGCACAACCGATGCTTTTTTTAATTAATTTATTTTAATTTTAAATAAAAGTGCACCATTGGACGTTCTTTAAACTTTTTTTTTTTTATGATTTTTTTTTTTTAAAGAATAAAAATTTGACTTTTTTTAATGGAGAGGAGCACCACACCAGTGACCCACACTGTGTTTAAACCCCGACCCACCAGTTGAGAACCACAGTAAATAATGTAGAGCACCATTATTCAGATTAGTGACTAAAATGACCGAGTTATATTATAATATATAACAAATTATCTAAATTTTTTTATCTTATTCAAAAAATTTTGTTATTTTTTTTTTAGTTATAAATTACGAGGAAGGAGAGCAGATGCTTTAAACGCAATCACTATTGCGTCATTTATAGAAGGTGTCCAGAAATGACATATCGCATCTTTAATGTGATCGTAACACTTCAGTGTTTGATGAAATTGTTCGGTCATAGTATAGCGTTTCATTTATTTATTTATTTCTAGTTTTCATGAACTACAAAGTACTTAAGATGTTATTACACGAATAATGAGCATATTCCCAAGATGCAGTTAGTAGGAGGAGTGTGGTCGAGAAGATGAACAGATGCATTCCTTCCTGCCAGCATTCGAAATAAGCTGATGCGCTTGATTTCCGCTAAGTAAATAAAAAAGTGCTGGGCTGTGATTAGATCATTATCTTGTTTGTTAATATAGGAACGGCCCTCCCTTGCTATTAGAAGCTGTGCTCATTAGAGGAGCAAAGCCAACACTGCTCATTTGCTTTACTGATAAGCGAATTAGCAGAAGACCTCGGCGAGGCAACGCGCAAAACATATGTGCGATGAGCGGTGTAATTGAAGGATAATAAGAGGAGTAATTAAGCCTCTCTGAGGTACCACGAGAGGAAATAGCCCCCTGTTCAGCAGAAAGGGGAAGATGGAACATAAAGGTGGATGTCCTGTTTATTATCTCAAGTGCTCTCACGCTCTCAGTGAAAACATAATTATGTCACATAATCCTGTCTTTTTGCACTTGCCGTTGTTTTGTCTTTGTGTCTACTCTCTCTTTTCATTCTTTTCATGGTGCTCTTGTCTACTTTTAATCATCACTACATTCTCTCTGTATGTCTGTGCCTTAGTGCTTCTTTATGTTTTTTTATTTTTTTTCTGACTCACTCTGGATGTGTGTGCACTTCGTAGGCAGTAACTACAGCGAAAAGTGTGACGTGTTCAGTTGGGGCATTATTCTCTGGGAGGTGATCACACGCAGGAAGCCCTTCGATGAGATTGGAGGACCAGCGTTTCGGATCATGTGGGCCGTGCACCGCGGTGAGTCCCCTCTCGCATAGGCCCTGTTCAGACTTTGCGTTAACGTCCGATCGCAAGTGGCCGATCGGATTGGTCAAAGCTTGCACTCGTACTGTCATCTGGCAAACATGCGCTGCATTTGGTGCAGCTTTTGCTGAGCTGATCGCGCTTCACGTGCTAAGAGAGGCAGACTGCACAGTTATGATGCGAAGATTATGATTTTAACTCGCGTTCACGGCATATGGAAAGAGGGAGTGTGTTGTTTGCATGGATCTCTACACGTGTGAGACGGACATTTATTCTTCAGAAACGCCTTCATTCGAGTTGACCTTTCATCGTCCTCTAGTACTTCATCAGTGGTCAGTTGTTGACTACAGGACCACTGTTGGCAGATTATATTAGGTCGGTGGACTATTCTGTACCCAGCGGTCACTTTCCCCTGATGGAAGGGGTTGAGGGGGGGCTTAACAACCGATTGGCTCCAGGCAGTAATTGTATACTTACAAAGTTCACCTACATGGGTGAAATGCACAATGAGTGTAGGTAGTGTGTAAAATAATCAAGCCCAATGAATGATGTATTCTAGTCAGTGAAGGTAAGGATGTAATATTTATAACAGCATAACATTGATTGATGGTGACTTATTTATTTCTGTGCTCAGGAACCCGTCCTCCCCTCATTAAGAACCTTCCCAAGCCCATAGAGAGTCTGATGACGCGCTGCTGGTCCAAAGATCCCTCACAGCGGCCCTCCATGGAGGAGATCGTCAAGATCATGATCCACCTGATGAAGGTACCCCTCAACCTGGCACCGTCCACCTCTCCTCACATCAAACAGCTACCTAAGCGTCTTTACTGAGAAGCGTTCATCTTACATCCTGTCTTCTGTCCCTTCCTCTGTTGTGCTCTTTCTCTCCCTCACTGTCCCACTCTGCTTCCCTCTCTACCCCTTGTCACTTCTCCCCTTCTCCCTTGTCTCTCTGCAGTACTTCCCCGGGTCGGACGAACCTCTGCAGTACCCGTATCAGTATTCAGATGAAGGCCAGAGTAACTCTGCCACCAGCACAGGTAACACAAACACAGTGAGGGAAGGTGGATTTACACACCACAGGAGAATTAAATCGGCCAATTAAAAAGAAATTAAAATTAAAAAGAAATTAAAAAGAAAACGCAGATGGTAATAGCATTACCATATTGGTACTTAGGGATGGTCATAGCACCATACCAGAAGACATGGAGAAAGGGGATCTGTAAAGTTGTCATCTCTTGCATCTCTTACAAGTTGCAGACTTCTTTTTATATATATATATATATATATATAAGTTGTCACTAGGGTCACATGAGGCTATTTAAATACCAATCCGTATTCGTTTACTTCATCAGGTATTTGAATAAGGCATATTTATTATCATGTATATCATCTATGTTGTTTGTTTTTTTTTGAGTGAGTGTGTGCTGTAGAATCAGACAATGTTGTGACAAAAGCAGCTGATTTTGCGTCTTTTCAATTGAAATGGCATCTTCTAGGCTGAAGTATAAATGCAAAGCGATACCTGTTTATATTCTTATGTAACGTTAGATTAACAGGACCGCACGTAGGAGTTAAAGTACCCCTAAAGTCGTAATTTAAACCATTTAAAAAAAAATAATAATAAATCTATGTTGAATAATAAATTGTTACATATTTTTATGCCGAAGAAACTGCTAAAAATGGCAGAGGAACGTCTCTAAACCTTTACACTCATTAAGAATGCGAGGATATATGAATATGCATGATTATGCAAATTGAACCGGCCCCATGCCGTCGTGTCCATCCCTAGATCCCAGCATTACTGTGCCACACTAGCAGCATATATGGTGATTTAGGCGTCTCTCTAAGTGACTGTGCTTTGAAACGTACGTGTGGTGTTTGTATTGTGGGATGCGACCATAACCCTATGCGTGTCGCGTGTCTCTGCTGCGTGGCCTAGGCTCCTTCCCCAGCATGAGCAACAAAAACGACGGCAGCATGGATCACGGTACCCCGGCCGGCACCAACGACACCATCAAGACCATCGAGAAGTTTGCACAATTCAAACCAAAGGTGTGACCTTATGTGATTGAAATAACCCTGTGTATGTACTATTGAAAGCCTGTGACGCTTTCACTATGCGCATTTATGCTCTGTGTGCGCTTGTGCAGGCTGACCCATTGAGGCCTGGGCACCCTCTGTCAAGAGGGGGCAGCGTTGAGAGCCTGTCAGTGCCAGGCAGAACACACTGCCTGCCCTCCTCCGACAGCAAACGAATGAGTGCCGACCTCTCTGAGCTCGAGCACAAGATGCCCTTCTCTGCAGGTAACACACACACACACACACACACAAAGTCTAGATGAACCCCAGTGTTCTTCTAAAAATCACAGGTTGTTTGAGCCCCCCCCCAGCAAAATCATCTCTGCATTTCAGAATCTGAGCCAGGAAAAATTATTTCTGGTTCATTTATTAACTCCTGATTTAATTTATGAGCATTCAGAGAGACGAATCACGAGACACTGATTTAAAATTTCCATCGTTTTGCATTAACCGACGTCTGTAACCATAAGCTTTTTCCAGCTCTAAGTTTTAGCTCGTTTCATAGCGTGTGCTCATGACAAATAGTCCTTAAAACAGTACTCTCGTGTTTCTAACCTAATCTCTATCCACCACTTCTGTTACCTTAGAGCCTCAGGGCAGTTTTTGAATTTAATCAATCAGTTTAAAATATGCGAAAAAACCGTTAGACTGGAACAGTAAAGGGCTTAGTATGAGACAGACGTCAAGGTTGTTCTTATGGAGTTTTATCCAATTTTCGATCACAACACTGGAACAATGCACTAAAAAGTAATTACGAGGCATTTGCACGTTCTAGTTGTTTTTTCTCAGTACAGGGAAACAGGCTAAATTTCTCGTTCGTGGTAATTACCCATGTGCTCCAGATGCTATAATAGTGATTAGGTTGAAATATGCTGGAGTATTCCTTCCATTAATTAAACTTATTTTAAATTGTTTGTTTCTTTGACGATCCCAGCAACCACTTAACTCCAAGCTCGAGAAATACTTTGCTTTAACCGAGCATTGCAAATACATTTCAGATCTTCCAAAGCATTGATGAGTGTTCACATAGCTCCTTGCGCCGCAGTCGCACTCTGATCTCATGCTGCGACATGGTTTGGGAAACAACGTTTAGGCGGGTACGCCTCTGCACAGTCACAGAGTTGGAATTTGGGACGAGAGGTGCCACAATGCAAATGCCCTGCTGTGCTTGCAGCCGTGCATGGCTCTGTCCGTTGCGTCACGCAGCCACGTGTATGCATCTCACATGTCTGCGTGTGTCTCATCCGTTCCTGTATGCATGTGTCTTGTCCATCAGCTTGCTAATGTGGGTGTGTGCGTCTGTGAGTACAGTCTGCATGTCTGTGTACGCAGCTCTATATGTATGTGTTTTTGCAGCACGGCCGCAGTATAAACGAGGCCACCGCAAAACGGCGTCACACGGCACCATTCTGGACATTCCAGAGATCGTCATCACAGGTATCGGAGCCGAGTCGTGCCGTGCCGTCACCGGGCTTGGCTTGCTGCCGGGGGTTCTGATCGACTGAATCAGAGCAGAGTGGACGTGTTGGCTAACTGTGGCTGTCGCTCCAGGACGTAGAAATCCACACAGACACCGGTCAGGGCTTGCTTTATTGACCTAACGGGCAATAAAGCTCAGAATGACCGCTTGAGTAAAATTCCCTTGAGGGATTTTAGAGTATACTTAAGAGCAGCTCGGTAGCAAATTTATTAACTTATAAGGATGTCATTCTTTTTAATTCAGATGTTATGCAATCTCATTAAGGGATGTTCTGAATAAATCAATTTCTTTTTTTTCTTTTCTTTTTTAATTGGCTGATTAATAGAGCCAGCTGCTCTGAATGTGACTGTGGTATTTGATAGTTGGATTAAGTCCTGGAGGAGCACCCACTGGTTCTCTTTCTTATCTCTGTCTTTTTTATTTTATTTTTAATTTTTCTCCTGTGTGGCTGTAGTGGACTGTGGCAAGAATTTTACTCTTGGCATCCTGCATTTCACCCTCCAGCTTCTGATGGCTGATCTACACCTTTGAGTTGTTTTACATGGCTAATGATTTACCTATGTCTTATATACCATTTTGGACGGTCGGTTCTTATGGGCATCTTTCCCCTTGGTTCGGTCAACCAATTATGGCTACATCTGTTCCCGAGCAGAGTACAATACCTAATAATCAATTAAAATGGTACGGTCGTTATATCAACATGTAGATCTGTTATCTCTACTTCTGGCCCCTGAGTCACAAAGCATCTAGTAGGAGGGCTGTTTATAAATGAATGTTAATTCTTCTGATCTGATCTCACATCAGCACTCCTACTCTTCTGTTGCTTTGTAATCAAAAGGTCCTGGTGTGGTAGTGTCTGATTTGCATGTGGGTTTAGGACAGTCTTTTTTTATTATTATTATTTTTTATTCCAGTCCTCCAGGACCCGAATATGGCACAGTTTAGTGTTTTAACGCTACTTTAACCTTCTTAATTAATCTCGAGACAGTCTTGAATGTGTTCCAGGGAAAGCACGAAACGATACAGTGCTGTTTGCCTACAGGTTTTGACCAATCCTGGTCCTGGGATACATCTTCCATGCACTGTTCAGCGTTTCCTCAACTCCAACATGCTATTTACGCTCTTCGTTAACAGAATGAGGTGGTTTAGAGCAGGAAACCATTTTGGAGTTTTGAGCTGGGTGGGATGTTCAGTTTTCATATCCGAGATAATTGGCTAATCTTTGATTATATTTTACAATATTATAACCAGATTATATTAGAAAATCCATGTTTTGCACACATTCATGAAATTGCCGTGTAGTGAACAGAATTATGCTCCAAAATAAGGAACCTTAAAAGACAGCTGCTTTCTGCTTTTTTCAAATCATAGGTTTACAATCCAAAAATGCTGAATGGAACACTGATGTAGTGATGTGTTGTGCCTGCTGAATATCACGGTATATTGTAGAACCGAGTATTAGCATACTTAATGACGATTGTCTGATTCACCAGCGTGTGCCATCAAACAGGCAGCGATGGTGCAGCATAGTGGCCTGCCACGATCACTCAGCACCAAACACCTGGTCACGTTCATTAACTCCGCAAAAGTCCTTTTTATTCATTCCTTTCACATTGAAGAGTCATTGCTATTATTATCGCCATCCCTGATAAAAACAAAAGAAATGAGGACGTTGAAGGATGGCAAGGAAGAAATTGGAAAAAAAGGCCACTCTTACCGAGGCGTATTAACTTGCAGGTCGCTTCATTTCCTCAGTAACAGCACTCACTTTTAGTGTACTTATCACACTGTGAGACAATCAGTGTTTTCACAGTCCTTTGTAATCTTATTGGACTGCCTGTAGTTTATCAACACTTAAGTGTCAACCATATTTTCCAGACAATAAAATGGTTTTTTTTTTCTCTTTCCTTTTAAATGTTATAATTTTTGCATCAGCCTAAGGTTGTCATCTGCTTATTTTTTTTTTAGAATTGTGAGTACAAGCCTCAAATCCAACTGATGCGTGAAGTGAAATCATGCGCTTTAATAATTACCACAAGAACACAGTAGTCACGGCAAGCAGAAGTAGTCTCTAATCAGACAGAATTTCGGCCGGGGGGGTGTCTTGTATTCCTGTGCACCCTATAGTCTGGAAAATACTATAGCCTAGTAAAAAGTAACACATGAATGAACTTTAGATTTACCGTTGATAACAGTTGAAGAACTGCTCATATGGCTATAATATACTCTCTTCTTTTTTTTACACAGTTTAGGACGCGTTCGGTTGTCTTTTTTTACTGTTTGACCAAGGATTGAGGTTAGCGATGCCGACTCGCTAGTTAAGAGGAGGGCCTGGTGGAGTTGTGCGTGCTTACTGCTTACGTGGTGCCTACTTTTGTATTCTTGCTATAATAAGACCATTTTTGGTTATATGCATTGAAAATGCAGCTCCCATCAACCCTTCTTATGAGCTCCCAAATATACACACAATGTACTGACAACTGCTGTTGATTCATTACCATCGGACGTGACGGGAGCTGTTTTGTCAATGCAAGCTTAGCCGCCCGTGTGGTCCTGGCGGTGTGTGTGTGTGTGTGTGTGTGCTGTTTCAGTCGTCTGTGCGTTTTTGGTGGCATAGCTGTGTGGAATCGGGTCACGCTTGGGCCACGTTTGAGCCCGTGTTGTTGACATGCCAGCGTGCTGGGAGTCGGGGGGGGTGTAATTCTGTGCAGCTGTCCCTGTGTCACACACACACACACACGCACAGTGCTACACCCACCTCTTAGTCCTGCTTTGGGGACAAGAACCCAGATAAGCCTGTAGCCACCAGACTCACTCGTCTTTCTCCGCTCTTGCTCTTTGTCTCTACCTCTCTCTCTCTCTCTCTCTCTCTCTCTCTATAGCCACCTGTGACCTTAGACGGCGGTCAGTACAGGATCTTCCCGCGGCCTTCCCTGGAGAATCGGGCCAGGTAAGAGCCTCACCTGTTCCTATGCACTATGACGGTCAGTTATTTCCTATTTTGGGGTTTGTATCAGTTTTAAAAAGGAGTATTAAGCAGAGTTATTAGGAATAAACAGAAACTTTGATTGAGAGTGTAATTAGGTGTAAGATGGATGGTACATGATGATGAAGTGCAACGAAATGGTGACCTAGAATTCCCTTTTTTCTGCTGTGGTCACGTTTTCTTACTTGTATACTGCTTTGTCAACCTATGCAGACCGCAGGTGGGGAAAAAATGCTGCTTGCCAAATTTTTCTTAAGGCATCAGAATGACATGATTAGGGCCATAATTATGAACATAATTACATCAGGGTTAGGTCTCTGTTTGTGCTTTGTGTCCTGTTTCATGGATCTCTCCGTTTTGCCTTTCTACTGTGTGTGTGTACAAACAAAATAGGAAATAAAATGTGCGAATATATAAGAATTTTGTAAAATCCTAAAACGGATAAACAAAATACAATCCGTCAAACATTTCAATCACCCAAAATATGCAAATTCATGGAGTTGCATCTTAATTAAAAGATGCACTAAAAAAAGACGTTAAGCCTGGGTTTAAAAATCATCACTACTGTCTAAATTTCCAGCATTAATTGGTAGATGAATTGGCACACGTCTCTTCTCCTGCTGAAATCTTGACTCTTGGTATCGCTCAGGGAGGATGTCAGTTGAGAAGGAAAGGTTGAGGTGTAGAGCTAAAGCTGGAAGATGTTGAAAGCCTTCTAGTGGTCTGTGAACAGTTGGTCCGTTTGGAGGCACGATGCGTCTTTCTCCTTTTCCGTTAAATTTCTTGCTTCTGTCGTCGTGGTCTACAGAAATCCAAAGACTTTCCTGAGGTCAGGTGTGCGTTAGATGATTTTGGCTCTATTTTGGAATCTGCAAGGCGAATGCATCAGCAAGGTGTGCATCTCTGATTCAATTTTAGAGAAGCATATAGCAAGGGGTTAATCGTGCATGTTGTAAGCTGTGGTGTTAAAATCAGCGTCACTCCTTGGAACTCTTATTGTGATTGACAATTGCAGGAAAGCAGGAACAGCAGCAGATCGTCCAGTCCTAGTGTAAGGATGATCACGTCTGAAAAGAGCAGAGGCTACAGTTTCTCTCCGGATGATCCTACAGGTACTCGCACGCACACGCACAAACGCCGGTATTCGTTCCCCCCGAACACTTTGCAAATCTTGCATGTCTTTGTGTCTGTAGAAATGCATTGTGAATATGGCCAAGCGATCATTAGTACGTCTTCCCCAGTGCCTCCAGGAAATGAATTTGACAGCGTTTTCGAGTGTTCCTGTTCATCAGCACGGCCTTGGTCAGGCTGCTCAGCTCTTTCCGCTTGTGTGTGTGTGAGAGTTGGAGAGAGAATTAGTGTCATCAGTGATCTTTCATTACAGCAGCACTGCAGACATTACGTAAGCCTGATCATCGCTTTAGTCTCTCTCGCACTCTCCCTCATTAACGATGATGAGCCGGGGTTATTTACAGACCGTCTGCGGATCACTCGAAGCAGCTCGCTTCAAAGACAAACCTGCTTGTACTGCAAAAGAGAGGTGCACTTTGATTTCCAAAAGAAATATAGAAATACATATTTACTAAAAAATATATTATTAATTCTAAGTGAAAAGAATCAGTAGAAATGCAGGTGCAGCACTCGGTCCTTTCCTACGTTTTGTCTTCCAGTTTATTGACGATCTTGCAAAAAGTCTTGGAAATCTTATTTATTTATATTTATATATTTCAAGCTTTTTCCTCTTTGTCCGGAGCTGTATTATCTGATCATATTCCTCTCCTCCTCTCTTCCATAGACAGTAACGGCTCTGATAACTCCATCCCCATGGCCTATCTGACACTGGATCACCAGTTACAGGTACACACTCGTCGAATGGATTTATGCTTGTGTAAGAGCCGTGGCTGTGTTCTTGTGTGAGTCTGAAGCGCTTTTTTTTTAATTACATTTTTTTTTCCTCTGCTCTGCGGTCACATAGTCTCAGCTTGTCTCTTTTTGAAATTCATGTTCTTTTTTACCATTTTAAACATTTCCGATCGCGTAGTTCTGCACTGCGCGTTTTTGTTTTCCCCTCTTCTTATTGACCAGAGTCAACTCGTGATCAAGGTATAAACCAGTTCATTTTCTTGTGCTAAAGCAAGAAAAACCTTAAGCATGCGGTACTGAAGAAAGCTTCACCACCACTTCTAATTTTCCTTTCAATTAAACTGCACACAGAGCGTTCAATCCCCCCCCTCTCTTATAGCCGGTAGCATGGAAGGGAAAAAAAAGGCTTCAAATTCAATCAAGTCAGGATTATAGCTCCTTACCGTCTCTGAAATCGATTCTATTTACATTGTGGAATGTTCTCGTGAATTCGCAGCAGCAAACGGTTGGATGCGACGTTGGTCCCCGCTTTTGCTATTTCTGGCGTGTGTTTTTTAAAAGTGCAGACAATCCCCGATATAAATACACATTTTGCATTGCAGACTAACAAGCTTTAAGCTGTGAAGCTGATTAGTGCCCGTGTGTGTGTGTGTGTGTGTGTGTGATTTGCAGCCGCTCGCCCCGTGCCCGAACTCCAAGGAGTCGATGGCGGTGTTCGAGCAGCACTGTAAGATGGCGCAGGAGTATCTGAAAGTGCAGACGGAGATCGCTCTGCTCATCCAGAGGAAGTGAGTCCTGCTTTTTAGTAACACATACACACACATTCTCATACACTCCAGTGTCCTGAAGTAATTCACAAGCATCAACAGGAAGCAGCGACGTAAACGTTTGACCACATTTTCTGTATGTGGACAATTAAAGCGTAATGGGCGTGGCATTTGAACCCATACCAACTTGCGACGTGTCGCATTGCTTGCACAGTTGGCATATCTGGTCATGTGACTTTTTAAACGATCATGAACACCTATCTTTAAAAGTTAGATCTTCATTAAAGATGTAGAACAGTTAATCAGCCTAATGGGGGGTGACCGCACATGGACAGTTGTTTTCATACGAGGGGTTAATGGGAACAAATGATGTAACATTTGCAGAATCGATTGTATTTAAAAATAATGAGATGAAAACGATGAGTAATTATTTGGGGCTATACATTACTGAAGGGAACGTAGCATTACGGAGGCGACATTCTTGCGTTAAGGATGCGACGTGTTTGAAACGGTCTTTTACAGACCGTACGAAGCACATGGTTGCGTTGTCAACTGGTATATAAAACAAATAAAATAGGAAATAAGACTGGAATAAGAATCCCCTCCAGCCCGAGTCCACTCTCAGCCTTATTGATGGCGTTAAGTAAAAGAATATGGTCATCTTGATAATGGTTAAAACATGCTAGTACTCTTTATATGATTTTTTTTTTTTATTAAAAATAATGAGAGCAGTTAAATATGGACCTAAATGGGCTATTTAAAAGGGATTTATTTATTTATTTTATTTATTTCTTCCTGGGCTTACAACAAAGGTTGACATTTGCATGGAATTGCCCATATCAGAACGACCTGTCGTAAATATAGTCATATCTCTTGTCCCAAAGAATTTATTTTAGTTTGAATGCTACGGACCACAAAAGTACCTTTTTGTATAAATATTAACTTGTCTTTTTTTTTTTTTTTTTGCATATATTTGTGGAGTTTGCATTTTGATAAAAAAATAAAATAAAAGTGTTACTTGGAGCAAGCAAAGCCCAGTGGATCACATTTAAGCTTGGAGTCATGAGAACAAAGGCGTCTGTGTAACGTTTAAAGTTGGGACTGGACACGCACACACGCACACACTTGCACCCTAAACACACCACCTCCACAAGTCTTTAAGCAGCTCAAACAGGCGCTAGGGCAGCAACTGGTGGAGTTAAGACTGAGCAGCTCATTCTGTATTTATAGAGAATGACTTGAAAAAGGAATCCACAGCGTGTGCGAGCGCGTTTTCACACGCTCTGGTCAAGGAGTTGCTGTATCACATTATGTGCAGTAGAGGTTCTGCAAACGTAGTAAAGAGTAACTGTGTGTGTGTATACGCACAGTCAGCTCTAGCATTATTGGATGGGTAAAAAAGGTTATGAAGACCTTTATTTGTGCTTTAATTAGTTTAATGTCACTGAAAATATGAGAGAAATCTTAACGTTTAATTGAAGTCAATAAAAAAAAAAAGTGTCCAAAAAAAAAATATATATATTTAATTTTTTAACAAAACCCTGTGTCAATTATTGGCCCCCCTAGAAATTTTTATGAATAAAAATGGCACCTTTTAAAGTCGAGTCTAGTTTAGTTTTTGCCCTGTGAGAGTTGCCGTGGTTCAGCGCTGTATTGTTTCATGAACTGAAGCCTTTGCGCCTGCCTATAAGTAACTTATGTTTGTACACTCGTGTTATGTTAGTGCCAGGCTGACAGTTAGTGGACCTTCCCATAAATGCTGGAGTAACACGCCTACCGTAAAAACCCTAACAAGTGGGCGTGTTACAGTTAGGTTCATAGAAACCTTTGCCTGTCGCTGCACAACAGGCAAAGAAGTGTCTTGCAGTCCGGAAAATGTTTTATTCTTTTGCTGAGAACTACAGAAAAGAGTAACTAAAGCTAAAACTCATAAGACTGACGGCCCGTATATGTGTTTCTCTCTCTGTGTGTGTGTGTGTGTGTGTGTGCGTGGGTGTAGAAACGAGCTGATAGCCGAGCTCGATCAGGACGAGAAGGACCAGCAGAACACGTCTCGCCTGGTCCTGGAGCACAATAAGCTTCTAGAAGAGAACAAGAGCTTGTCCACCTACTACCAGCAGTGCAAGAAGCAGCTGGAGCTGATCCGCGCACAGCAACAGAAAAGACAGGGCACGTCGTGATGCGGCCCCAAAACGCTCCCCCGAATCCGCCCCAAAGCTGCCCCACAGACAGACTGGCTCACTTGTACCCCATTTCTTTCTCTTTTCCACACACACTTTCACACAACCACGATTTCTCCCTGTAGCAGTCTCTATTTTGACGCCATGGACCTTGTTCCACTCATACCTTCAAGATATTTTTCACTTGACTGTGCACAAGCATGCTGCCTTTAGCATCTTTGAGTCCAGAACGGGATCTAGAGCATTTGAGACGCCACCTCAAGGCCTTCTAGGTGTAAAACTTCCTCTCTTAAGAAAGAGAGCGGTCCGTCTGTATACACTCTAAAATGCCCCAGTGGTCCAAAACGAGCCAAAGTTTGCATTTTTTTATTTTTATTTTTCCCCCCCAATAGCATCTGTTGCAAGATAAGTGAGGTGTGCAGATTTGAGGCCACAGTGTTGGGGAAGGACCACGCTGACACACGTCTGTCTAAATCCCATTGGTTCACTTGGGATGTCGGTTAGATTCGCCCCTCCTCTCGAGTCCCACAATTCCCCTGGAGGATCAGGTAACGCCACTTCGCTGGCTGTCGATCCTTGAGAATGTGAACGCAAAGCGATTTTACGTTA
>JAOUQW010000023.1:2489730-2503211 GCA_028565825.1 Olivaichthys viedmensis
GAGAATGTGAACGCAAAGCGATTTTACGTTACATGGATACTAAACTGATTTTATTGTGTTTATCTCCGTATTTTATTTTTCTCCTTATTTTAGTGTTCATCGCGTATTTTAATTTTTAACCTTATGCAAAAAAACACACAAAAAAAACCCCCTATGTATCTTTTAATGATATCACCTTTATTCTTGCTGAAGGCGTTTTATCGTTTAAAGGGGGATGTATTTTGCGTATGCCTTGCACGTCGAACCCTGCGCCTGTGAAGAAATAAGGGAAGAGGTACTTATTACACGTAACCGCAGCCTCACAGGAAAAATGCAATATTTTAAACAGCTTTTAATCCACTTCATGTTGTTTCTTTTTCGTTTTAAGCTCCAGGCCGAGCTGTAAAGCCAGCTTCACCAGGCTCAGCCAGCGAATCAAACACTTGCAGTATAGTTTGTGATTGTGATACCAAGCAAGCTAATCAAGATTACAGTATTCTCCTGGGGTTGTTTTTTTTTCCCCTCTTTATTTATCATGCGCTGACATTGTACGGTGACTTCCACACAGGTGTTGATGAGTAGAAGCTGTAGTATCACGCAGGCTGGAGCCCAACACGGGTCCTTCCTCCTGCCTTGATCCGTTTGGAGTATTCTTAGTTCACATGTTGCCTTAGAGTTTTAATTGCTTGCATTTACTTGACCGGTTTTGTTGCAGAGGCGTTTTAATAGGGCAAACTCGTTAAGTGTAATTAACAGTATAACCAATTGGTGTGCGCGAGTGGCTGTTTTCCTGTTTTCTTTTTTTTTTCTTTTTTTAAAAGGGTTGCACATGCAAAGAAATGGAATCAGGACGCTAAAGCGAGCTCCAAATGTAATATTGTCAGTATGCTGCAGAAATCATTGACAATTACGTCCATTTCAGTCCAACGCAATACATTTCCCTCTGTAGTAACTCAAAGCAGGTGAGAACTCTTGTCCTTCCTCTTTCTGAAGTCACTCCACTCCTACATTTTTTTTTGGTCTTGACCATCACAAGTTAACGTTTCACTCTCAAAAAGGTTCCTGAGCACGAGAAAAAGATCAATTTAAATCCTCCACAATCTTTAGTTGTCTTTTTTTTTTTTTTCACCTCTCGTTTCTTTGTTATACAGTGGTGTGATTCTGTACCTATTTGTTTAGTTTCGTTTCCTCCTCGAGATTCATTTGTATGAGTTTCTGTACTATGCGCTGTACATAAGACGTCTGATTTCTAAAGCTATCGGGAGTGGGAATACACAGAGGAATATCGCATCTTGAAATAAAACGGACAGGTGGACGTTGTGCAACTTTTGCCGTCTCTGTCTCGCATGGCTTCATGATACTACCTATGAGAATTTGTTGGGTTTATTTTATTTTTTTGATGGAATTCAGATATATATATATATATATATATAAATACTTGTCATTTTGGAATCATTATTCCCTCTTTTTTTAAATTTTCCTTTTCCCGTATATTACAACAAAAAGCAAAACCAACAACAACAAAATACAGGTACAGATGCACAGAACTATCACAGAATTACATGCGTCAACCATTTCACTGTGCATTTCACTACATAATGAGAATTCATCGAAAGATGGAGATAAAGGAAGACAAAAAGAGATGAAGAAAGAGGGGAAAAAATAGGATTTATAAAAAGGAGACAAGGATTCTTCGAATGATTTAATATCGTTCCTGAGTGTTTGTCAGTTTGAATGATGGTTAAGTGGTTAAGCCAATGTTTTATGGATATTTTGGTTGATTGTTTTGCATTGATTTTTGATATTTCAGAATACGATTGCTGAGCCGAAATAATAGATTTTTTTTTTTTTTACTTTGTTCTTTCACAAACAAATATGGACAAGTCATTTAAAGCATAAGCCATGAGGTTAATATTGTTCTAATTAGCAATGTAATCCTATTGACTGTAATAACGAGGGTTATTGAATATCCCACGTCATTTCTAGTTGATATCAGCCACGTGAATCTAAATCCATCTACATTTTCAGATCAGAACCCGAACAGCACCACTCTGTTGCATCTGTTTAGTCATTATTCATCACAGAAATGGTTGCGTCATGCTGTGCGTTAACTCCTCTGCATATTCGTCTGATGTTGGCGTCCGCCTGAACTTGAGCAAATCATCGAAAATCCATTGTGTCGATCGCAACGGTGACGTTTCAGACGTGCTCCCGGTTTCTATAATGAGACTGAAATTGAGGTCGATTCCAAAAAGATTTCATGCTTTTGTGACTGTGAGCAAAACGAATACTGCCCATTCATGCCATCTGTATTATAGATAATAGAATAATAAGTGGTTTGAGTGACTTTCTTTAAAAAATCAGGTCACGATGGTGCGTTTCTGCACCAGGGTTTGATTCGAGTGACTTTTGTCTTGACGTCAAATTGAAAGACTCAAGTCGTATCTTTTATGTGATCAAATTGAGAGACTGTGTCAAAGGAACGTTGTGTTTCATAGTGAGTTTTGAGGGTTCAGCAATCGTATTTAAAGTCACCTTCAACTTTCGAAATCGTGTTTACTATAATTAAATCCTTTTAGTGGGAATTAATTTGAGTGAGCAGACTGGTTGAAAGTGTGAAAATGATTCACTGCACTGAATCTGATATTCTCATCGGAAAACGTTAGTAATGAACACGTGATGAGCCAGTGTTGTTGCGTCACAAGATATTGGAGCCAATCCGGTTCCAATATGCAAATTTAGGCCTTGCAACAATCTGTGCCAGTTTACCAGAGGAATGGGGTATGACGTGAAGGGTTGGGAGCGTATATATATATATATATATATATTTATAAAATCAGGGTGGAGTTTTTTGTTTGTGTTTGTTTTTCCCTTTTTTCTTTTTTTTTTCTTTCTTTTTTGATGGGATGTGGGTGGGGGTCAAGCTTCTGTGCCCTTTTTCTATTTGCTGATGACTTTTTTTTTTGTGTGTGTGGAACCACCATGTCAAGCAACTTATAATCTAAAATAGAGAAGAAGAAAAAATGATGGTCCTCAAAACAAATTGAGAGCAGAGCAGTTTATAAAAACCCACCTGACCTGTTTGTTGTAACCACAGGAGGGCGATAGAGACTACACCATGATGAAACAAATCTGCAAACAAATCCTGACCCCCTCAAACAAAGAAATCTGCCATTGTTCCTACTTCTGGTCTGAGATTATTCTTTATTATTATACTTTTTTATGAATATATTTTGGCATTTTGTGTTGTATATTCAAATCTAAAACAAACCATTGATGTTTTATTGCCATTGTTGTGAGGGGAAACTTTTTTTTCTTTCTTTCTTTTTTTTTTTTTACAGCTTTATATAAAGACATGAGATATCAAATGCTTATCTGATCCCGTAGATGAGCTCATTACGCTTTTGTTTTACGTTTCATATTTCATTTTTAATGGACCGTTAAAGAGAAGTCGTTAATTAGATCAGGTTCACTCGTCCTCCTCTTCAGTTATACGTTGTAAATACCAGTTTGTGTGTTAGGATATAAATCATCCTGTTGGCAGACCGAATCATCTAAAGCCTGTCCGTGCTACTTGAGCTTTAATGATAGAAGTGATAGTAGGGGAATCCCGGGTGTGTGTTTTAAGCTTCTACTACTTCTCTGCTTACGTCTGTTTTTACCTAAACAATGCACATCACCTTTACATTGACTCCTTTACGAATCGATCCCCATCCATGGACCCATGACGTAATCGCCCTCTTTTCCTTTTAAAGGGAGGTTTTGTGTTCCGTGGCCCGTGTAAAACACTTTTTGGTGGGAAGTGTGTGTATTGTTTCGACAGGAGATGCTGTTACCCTAATACAGGTCGGAGCGAGATTATTCAACCGCGGGGGGGGTGGGGTGGGGTGGATTTTACGGAGGTGTGACTGTATGACTTTATACTGTAATAAGGACGTTTGGGAAAGAGGTGATGTTTTTACGATGCACAATATGTAATTTAGGTTTGCTAAGAAAGTCCCAGGTAAAACAGTAGCAACACATGGTTTCCATGATCTGCTTCTTGTTACTGTAAGTAACAATGGAACTGGTCAACCATATACAGTCAGTTGCAGAATTATTGTCACCCTTCATGAAAATGTGCAAAAAAAAATCCTATATAAAAAGAATAACACGTGCAATAAGTGATCAAAGTGTATTGTGGTGTAATATATCGCAATATCACAGTTATATTATTTGGCCTTAGTCTGGCCCCAGTTTGTCATAGTTATACAGTTAATGCTGGACTCTATTGGTAAAGGTTAGGGGCGTGATGCTATTCCATGATGCAGAAATCTTGTATCAAATATTACCGCTAGACAATGAACATTATTTCTATTAAAATGTGCAACAAGATCGATAAAACAGGGTCACCGACTTTTTAAAGAACAGACATTAATGTACCTGTTAAAAACTGCATTACTAGATTGTTTTAATAAACCACTGAAGGATAAAGCGATCCACTTAACAAGACCAATAAAATAAAATAAAAAAATGTAAAAAGGTATTCCAGGTTTCCCTAACCAAATAATTTAATCCTGCTGCTTCAGTGTCATTGGATTAAATACTATGTTTATTTTATTTTTTTTAAGTTGTAAGCAGGTACACTGATGTACAAAAAAACAGAATAATGGCTTTTTGTGGTTATCTTAAGAGCTTTATTGTAGTGTTTCACCCCTACTGTTAATCCCTCGCAGCTCAGCCGGTGGAAGATGTTTCTCTTACATCACCCCTAAACTCTGGAATAGTGCTCTAGAGAACGTTAGGAACGCTCTATAGCTCTATAGGTGTGTTTAAATCCAGATTTAAAACATACTTGTTTAATTTAGCCTATTCTTAGCTCTTGGGTCTTTTTATCTTGTTAAATAGACTTTTCATGATTCTTAGTACTAACGCTATATTTATAGTCAATTCATTAGTAATCTTGATCATAAATACTTTTTGACTTTCTGATCTATTATATGTAAAGCACTTTGAGATTTTGAACTCAAAATGAAAAGTGCTATATCAATTAATAATAATATTATTATTATTATTAACTTCTATGATTTCTATGTGCCCATCAAGTACTCGGCATATCTGAACGTCAAGACTGTTGGAAAGCATCCCAGAGGAGTTTTCAAGGGTACTTTTAAGAATCTAAATTATAAGAAGTTTTAATTTGCATTCTAAAATGTGAGAAATGGTAATATTAAGAAAAACCCTTCAATGAGAAGGTGTGTATTTATTTTAAAGCGCAGCAGCCGAGCAGACCAGATCTGCCTGATGAAAACTGCATGAGCGTGACAGGACTGTGATTTAAGATGAGGTTGGGGTAAGTGTATGTCTGTTGAACTTTAATCTTGCCTTTTGTCTGGAGAGTGTCACTTTTTAACCCCATAAACCCCCACGACCTGTCGATGGGTCCAGATTTACGTTCCTCTCTCTTGCAATTACACACCTTTCTTATTCGTTTCACCGTAGTTACCGAATAATGTGCTTTAATATGAACAACTGAATAATAAGCCAATACTTTTAAGGGGTTAAAGAACAAATGCTGGTTTAAAAAAATAATAAAATCTGAGAAAACTGCTTTTTATTGTTGGAAAAAAAAGAAAAAGTCTATGCACTATAATTGTCTTCGTCAATTTTAATATAATTTCAAATATTCGAGCAGTTTCCCCAAACCAAATAATGGAGTACGTGCTCTGCTGTTGCAGTTAACTTTTTAAACACCTGTAAAAAAAAAAAAAAACCTTGTTTTATTACAGTTTAATCGCTATTAGTGCCACAGACAAAACAAAAAAGTACACAATGGAGATTATATTTGAAGAAAAAAAAATATTAAACAAGTTCCACCAAAGATCTAAATCTTTGTATTTCAGGACTTATTAACTGCGCTCTTAAGTGCTAAATAAGTGCTTTATTAAAGGCAGGTGCACTTGGAGGGTGAATAAGTTAAACCTATAGATTAGACTCATAAACATTGCTAGTATTATTCATAATATATATATATGTTGTGTGCTACGAGTGTCTAAATACCGTGATCAAGATCCTGCCTTTCCAATTAGATCTAAATCTAGTTTCCAATAAAATGAAACTTCTCAATCATTTCTCAGTTCACTTATTCACCTGTTCCTTACTTAGACTTTTCAATGTTAAAGTTTAACCAAAACAGTTAATATAAGGGGTTCAAAAACGTTTGTCGATCCTTGAAAATGTAAGCAGATATTGTGATGCATCATAATTGTTGATCATAATGTCCCACCCTTACTCAACTCGATGACTCTCCTAACTCACCTTACCTTAATCCTTAATTATTTAACCAGTGAGGGCAAAAGTTTGTATCCCCCATGGTTTTTGAATGGAAAAATAGAAAAATGTACCTCTTTTTTTCTTTTTAGAAAAATTTATCTTCAAAAATATATCGAATTCCAGAATAAAAATGAATTGTGGTTGTATCCTGCAACAAGACAACAATCCGAAAAAATGTATATATATTTTTAAAAGGATACCCTCAAGGGTACTACCCGGGGGGTCAGTGGTGGTTCAGCGGTTAAGGTTCTGGGTTACTGATCAGAAGGTTGAGAAATTCAAATCGCAGCAAATGAATAAATGGAAATGAGGTGACACGCGTTTTGTACCTTTCAACCCCAGTTGAGTACATTTCTAGGTAGTAGACTCAGATTTTGGACACGAGTGTGCGTTGTGATTGGACCTAAAGTCTGGATCAGAAGTTATTGGGTTTGATCTTTGCTAAACTGCTTTAATGGACTTTCAAGCTTGTTTCAGGCGTTTCTTCATGACCTTCTCACGCTCAAGACCTGATTTGAAGAAGGCACTGTATGACATCTGGCAGAGTTACAACAGAAATGTCAAGAAGAACGGGCAAATATTGGCCAAGCAATCTGGCAGAACAGAGATGTCAGGAAGAATATATTGGGTGGGGTGCTGAGTATTACAACTGAGAGGATCCAAAAGCTGCTCAGAGGACACACAAGAGGTTGGACGTCGTTATAAAGGCGAAATGTGGGCATACATGTTATTAGGGAATATTTAAATCACATTCAGAAAGGGAAGATGCAAACTTTTAAACTGATATACGGTCATTTCTTCTCTATTAATATCTTAACATGCACCGTTTGACCATTTTTGTTATTTATGATAATGAAGGATCATCTGTAAAACCTAACACACTAAACGTCTTGTTATAAATTACATTTCTTTGTCTTTTTGGCCTTTTGCACTCGGGTGCGTGTTTATAATCTTAGAAATCACATCAGCCACACTTGGGTCAGCTCTGCCCGAAACTTTATCAACGCTGCTTCAACGTGATGTGGCTGAGGTTAAATATGAGATCGTCATCAAAGGTAAAAAAAAAAAAAAAACGAAATTAGGATTAGTGTGTCTGGTTAACTTAAACTTAGCTTCATTGTGATGAGGCCAATGTCATTATTGCACATACTGCATTTCATTGTGTGACTTTTCTGTGCTCGGTGTGGTGCAATACTAAAAGCCATATTGATCGGTGTGATGCAATCTCGGTGTAAGCAGTGCCGCTTCGGTGCTACAGCGTTGTTCTGGTGTGTGTGGTTAGTTTACACACGCACTGTTGACGCTTGCGTTAGATAGCCGTTCTCCCTGGCATGCTTCAAACAACTTGTGGAGGGCCTCGTCGTCATCTTTCTTTCCTTTTTTTTTTTTTTGACAAGACAAAGGAAAAGTTCACTTAGACATTTGCATTGGATCTTCTCTCTCTCTCGCTCTCTCTCTTACTCTCTCCCTTAGTAACCATGGCAACTGCCTCCAAGTAGGCTAGCGGCGGTCGCGTGTGGTTTTTTTTTTTTTTTTAGCAACGGGCATAAAATTTGGGTCAGGATATCTGTACGTCGGCCTATAAATTACGCCGCGTTCCAGATCTGTTATTTCATTAATCAGAATGAATCCCCTGACCAGCTGTTGAGATGCGGCCGAGGCGCTGGAGAATGAATGGCTTCACGCACACACGCACACAGAGCTCACAAAGAACCTGGTAGAGACAAAGAGCTCGTGCCGATGGAGGTATTGCTCTTTATTGCAGCAAGAGTGGAAATCTCAGCAGTGTTTAGATGACGTCTTGATATTTACGATTCATTCCCTAATGAGCGAATGTTTCTTTTCTGTTTTGAGACCTGCCGAGCGGCTCATGAGCGCATCATCGATGGGAGAGCCGCCGAATCTATTGTTTAAAGCCAGAGCCGTTTGAGGAGGTGTAAAGTCTCCACGCGAAGTGTGAGAGATGCACTGGCGTTTTAGGTGTGCTGCAGTGCCTTCACGCGCCGCCCGTGAGTGTGTGTGTGTGTGTGTGTGTGATGATCTCTCAGACTACAGAACACCTCGCTGACAACCTGCTACCTTCAGTGTTTGTTATATGTGAGACACATAAACTGTATGAAAGTCTCAAGTTTTATTTAAGTAGCTGCTGATGTCCCACCTCCTACTTTCACTACTTTAACTGTCGCTGGTGGACATAGAAATCTGCCCATTCATACAGCTCCGTGCAAAAGTTTGCACCCCGTGGGGGTTTGCTGAATATCACCACAGAGGGGATCCAAAAGCTGTTGGAGGCAGTTATAAAGCAAAGGTCGAGCGTACAAGTTATTAGAGAATATTTACTGTATATTGTTGCTATACATTTAATTTTAAGTCATTTAGTCCTGAGGGTATGCAAACTTTTGCACACAATGTTGTAGTACAGTACTCTGGATACTCGGGGAGTTTTTCCCTTGGCTCCGTCGCCTCTGGCTTGCTCATTATGGATCTGGAGCTAAATCCGGATTTCTGTAAAGCTGCTTTGTGACAATGTCTATTGTTAAAAGTGCTCTACAAATCAAAATTAATTAATTGGATTGAATTTGACCTGAAACAATGACTACAAGATGTTCGTAGGTGGTTTTAAATAATTTCTTGGGCGTTACAAAAATCATATAGAACAATCTACAGGGTTATTCTATATGGATGATTTTTTTAATGGTTTAAAACGACATGTTCAGGGACACTTGAACGACTTGGCTCGAACCAAATTCCTCAAATAGCAAATGGCAATTTTTAAAGGGCAAAAAATGCAATCACCCAACCTGCATTTCAGTTACTGAAGACAAGACTGAAAGAAACAAGTAGGAACTGAAAACGGCTGCATTAGAAGCAGCACCATGATCCCGGGATCATTGAATGCAAAGGACTTGCAACCAAATACTAAACAAGACCGTTTTAGATTGGCAAAAAAAATTGATGTTCTATTTTGGGTTTGTGAGAACTGTGGGAAACTGTGTATAAAAGGGCTGTGATTCCCAAATGACTCCCTTAATATAGATATAAATACTTGAAGAAAACAGTCACTGTTTCTTTTCAAATCCAATGTGCTGAAGTACAGAGCAAAGACTGTCCAATCATGTATGGACTACATCGTATATACTGTGGGGTCAAAAAGTCTGAGACCACATTGAAAAATCTGGGATTTTTTTTCATTGCCACTGTACGGCACTCTAAAACGCGTTGCTGAAACTGGATTAGTCGTATCCAAAGCACGATCAGATGCAGACCAGAAGTGAGCTCACCATCAGAAGAGCAACACATAAAGCTTTGTTCACTGAGAGAGAGAACAGCAACTTCATCACAGATACAGAATGTGCCGAATAAAGAACGAGAGACTCCAATCAGCAAGAGTAGTGTTAAAAGAAGGCTAGCTAATAGTGGTCTCAAAGGACGAGTAGCGTCTCTAAACCACTTCCCAGGAAAGGAAACGAGGCCAAACGCTTGGCATGGGTTAAGACATACCAGCATTTCACAGTGGATCACTGGAAAAAAGTCCTGTTTAGTGATGAATCCAAGTTTGAGATTGATGGCAGTAACAGAAGGGTTTATGTAAGGAGTCGAACAGAAGAGAGATTGATACCAGTGGATTTTCAGTGTGCTCTCAGACTTTTGGACCCCACTGTACATATTGATTGCTGTACACAGATACTATCAGTGTGACCTGTAGGTGTCCCTCACATCGACTCTTTCTTTTTTCTGTCCCACAGAACCTACGACGTGGCATTTATCAGACGTGAATACAATCCTGCTACAGATGTTCATGTCAGCTCAGCATCTTACATTGATTTTTTTTTTGTGACACTGAAATATGTGCTACAGGACCTTTTGAGGAGCAAGTGGAAAAATAACAATAATGGCTGTTTAGCTCCTGGCTTCATTAAAAAAGTGACGGCGTGGCACAATTGCAAGTGGCGACCTAGCTAACGTTAAAATGACACACACTCGTACACAAACAGTGCCCTTGCGTTAATGAAACGTACGTTTGTTTCAACAACACCGAATCAAACAGCAATCATTAGTTGATTCATTTGAATTTTATAATGCAAGATGTTTCGACTCGTGAAAGTGCTGAATGCTGGAAAACAAAGAAAAGAAAGAAAAGAAATTCAGTAAAGCGAAAATGCTTTAAAAAAATAATGAAATTAAAAGTTCCTAAATATTTTTTAAAAAGCAGTAAACAGGTTAAAAAATAAAAATAAAAAACTGAACCGAATCAGTGCGTTGGTGTGAACAGTCTTTGCCTTTAAAACTGCATCAATTCAAAATGTATATCAAAAAATTTACACGAAGGTGCACAAGACTTTTGCACAGTACTGTAATAATCAGAAATGTAGAGTTCATAGAGTAGTAGAATAATGACCTGTGAAAGAGTTGAGCCAAATCTCAACTTTAGTAAGAGTAAGAAAGTATCTAGTGAAAAGGGATCAGATTTCCATTTCCAACCAGGCGATGATGATGATGATGACACGTTCAAAACCAATCAATGTAAATAAATGGAGGCAAAAAAGAATCTCAACACTTGTACTGTATTAGAACACCTGTTATTGTAACGTCTGTTAAATGATAAGGTTAACATTATTAATAACGTTCTTAGCTGTATCACAACCACAACTTACTGCAACATGTTTTCTCATCTCCACTTATTTCTCGGGACCAAATAGGCAGCATATTGTATAACTATTATTATTGATGGTCTGGATGTAAAATACTTAAACGGTATGCGACCAGCAAGCTGCCTCGACTGACTCGCAGGTTTTCTTCTATAAATCCATCCGCCTCAGCTGCTGTCGACCTTAAGGTGACAACGTTTGATTGGTGAAACGACCGAATGATGTAAGGCGTGACCTCATCATGACTTCACTGACCTGTGAGTGTGTGACAGGCAACGGAGAACCGAATGAACCAAAGAATCTCTGGAACAAAATGAGCAGAACGTCAATCAGATTCAAAAACTTTACAAATTTACTTGCATAAGAGTAAAAAATAACTCCTAATTAAAAGTACTATTACAAGTATAGTTTAAATTTGATCATTTGGGCAGATGCTTTTCTCCAAAGCGGCTTACAGTTGAGAGAGGGCCACAATCCAGGCAATTGAGGGTTAAAGGTCTTGCTTAAGGGCCCACCACTGGCTCTCTGGCAGTCCTCAGATTTAAACTCATAACCTTTCGATGACTAGCTCAGAGCCTTAACCACTGAACCATTATTGCCCACAAATTAGGCTTTTCAAGAGTTTCTTTACAGAGTTATTTTAGTAAATGTAACTTTATTATTATTATTATTATTATTATTAATCACACGTGTTTTGTTGCAAGCTGCTTTACTTTTCATTTGCCACTGATTGAAGTTGACCAACTGCTTCAGAAGCCACACCCCCTCTGTGCCCCTGGAATTATGGGATTGAATAGTGTCTAGGGTTTTGCACGTTTGGATTTTGACTGAATGTCTTTTGGTACGTGGATGCTTTTAATCTTCTCTTTGATAAAGACTGTTGTTTTGGCCGCGTACTGTTTTAAGTATGGGATTTCCAATGCAGCCAGAAAAAAATAAAAGGATGCGGGGTGTGTGTGTGTGTGGGCGGGGAGAGCTATAAGACGGTGTGAGACGGAAGCCTGATCATGTGAGAGGAGTGGATGAACATGAAAGAGAGAGTAGAGGTATATATATAAAAAAAAAAATAAGCAGGGAGATGAAGGAGGCTTGACATGAAGGGGATGTAGTGCTTAAAATGGGAGAGTGGAGTGAGCGATGGAAGGAGGAGACCATACAACTGGGTGTAAAAGAAGAGAGAGTGAGTGACTGGGATAAAAGGGAAAGGAGGACAGGATTAGTGAAACGGAGAGATGCAAGTGTGTATGGACGCTCGCTGAGTGCCGTGCGGGCCAGTAAGAGGAGGCTGTTCTAATGCGTGTGTGTGTGAGAGAGAGAAAGAGACGAGCATGTGTGGGCCTGAAGGTAATTGTGGCAAAGCGGATGAGCCTTGCACCTCGCAGCTCCGAAAAAAACGATGAGTCATCTTTCACACCCTGTTTATTTTACACCGGCGTCACATTCTTTCTTTCTCTCACACACGCTCCTATGGCGCCTGCTATACGTTTGCACTTTTAGAAAGCTAATTACAGAGTGTGTATGCAAGAATTCATCCCTCTAATCCTACTCAGGCGGTCTGCTAGTAAACAGATTTGTGACTTTAGTCATGTACGAGCTCCGGGACAACACGTCACACACACATACACACCGCACTGATGCAAAGGCTTTTTTACAACGGAGCTTTCTCGTGCATCGAATCCTGAAATATTCATAAATGTGGGATTTATTTTCCAAGCAAGCTTTATTGAAGCATATACTATACTCTCCGTGGGCTTAAAGAATTTACATTTTTTCGTTTGGCTGACGCTTTTATGCAAAGTGACTTGCAGGTGAGGCAGAATACAATCAGTGCCACGTCGACCTACGTTGAGCTAAACACATCACTAACAGGGTTGTAGACTTTATACACTTATTAGCGTTGGGAGACTGGTTGGTCTTTTAGTATATTGACAGCTTTAGCCCAGGCTAAAGTCTAAAGTGTCTTACGCTAAATAAGACCGCCCTCAAATAGTCTATTACAGCCAAAACTGGCAAATTAGTTCGGTTTCTCCTTGGGTGCAAGGCTTTGGTTACTACGTAACCAAAGACTTGTGTTGCACAGAAAAGTTGTACATGGTACCTACCAAAATGAATAATTCTCTTTGAGTAAATATATTGCTTATTGTACTTTTAAGGATATTTGTTCTATATTCTATTTCAGTTGGATGTTTACGATCGTAAACGGAAACTGGCCTACACTTAAACTGAACTTGAAAATACCCATGGTTCAAAATAATAAAAATATCGAGATATATCGATTTATCAACATTGCTTATTGTCTCAGCCCTAACATATAATATACATCACTTTGTAGGTATACAATTACTGAATTTAGTTCATCTGGTATCATGCACAATGTGTCAGCCCCCTTCTACCGCTGACCAGATATTAATTGGGTGGTGGACATTTCTCAGCACAGCAGTGACACTGACATACCGGCGCCCCAAGGGCTGTGTGCTCAGTCCACTGCTGTTCACGCTGCTGACTCACGACTGTGCTGCAAAGCACAGCTCGAATCATTTC